>QKQZ01020915.1:0-16190 GCA_003595255.1 Solenopsis fugax
GATATTATGATTTAATAGAGATTCGTGCCCTTTAAAACAAGTTATGCTAAAAAAAAATCGAAATGTGATATAATTTTGGCCGGTACTGTATTTCCTTTTCGATTTATCGAGTGTACATTCGTTCGTCGAGTTCGAATTTCAATCGTTTTTAGTTAATTCCAATTTCAACCACGTTTTCATCAACAATTTAGATCGAGCGAAACGACTTGAGCTCGTCAAAATGCAGGATTCAACGCCGTTCATCAGCAAGAGCGTTAATCACAACGTAGCTTTCATATTAGTCTGACCGACATGGCAACCGCATTTGCGGCGAGATTGATATTCGGCGTCGTGCATTTACTGACGTTAAATCCACGCAATTACCGATGACACACGTAGAGAGTGTTCGCGTGACAAGACTGACTTAGCTCGAAGTAGCTGCAACACCTGAGGCTGCGCCTGATAACGCGTATGCATTTCGCGAGGTAATCGGCTCTAATCCTCCCCGGAGGGGGAGAGGGATGAGGGGGAGAGGACTCAGTTTATGACATCGTACATAACTATTCTCTCTCTCTCTCCCCCGCTCTCTCCCCGTTCGCTTTACATTCGATAATTTTCACCTGCGCCGCGCGCAAGATGGGATAAATGGGTCACGGCCTCGTAACGCGATGAATTAAAAGGCAGGTGCTGTATTCCACAAATTGTTATAGGATTATCACGTAAAATCAGTCTGCGTGTCTAATGATATACGTGCTATAATTACGTATTGCCGTAAACCAGGTTGTTCTATTCTGAACCTTTTGCACGATAGAGATCGATATCTCGCTCCCAACTTAATGATCGCGAGCCGGCGATCATCCGATTTTACAAATATTTCGCGCGCGGGTCCACGTCGCGCGCTTATCACCGACGTCGGCGAATACACGCTGGTATTCATAAAAAAGAAATTATGTATCGCAGGTTTCGAAAGTTAAACGAGCCGTGCACGCTACTGCCACGCGCGATAATATCTCACGAGCAAACGCGGGCGGCCTCCTTTTTATTTCTGGGTTTTTTTTTTTCCATCGCGACCGATTTGACGGAAGCTGAAAAGGGGAAGCGGACGAGAAGAATCGTCGTACGCGTTCGAATTGTTTGAAACCCATTCGCGGTAAATCATCTCGAAGTCGAAGTGTACACACACGCGCAAATACGCGACTCCCCGTAAATATAACTTGAAATACGCGGTTCCGTTTTTTATTATTGACAGCCAGTTACGTGCCCAATTTTTAGAGCCGCAAAACTACCGGTGAATCTGATCATCAGCATTAACTTTAATTTGTGGTTTTACACATTAATGTACGTTCCTTTCTTCACTATTATTATATTTATGTTGTCATTCGTACATGGAAAGAATATAGTAGGAATTAGATTATTAAAATAATTAATACAAATTGAATGAGAAAAGCCTTCTACGGTTGTAGCTAGATCTTCGTGCTATGTTTGTTTGTGTGATTTTATATACCTATTCAAATTTAACGAAACTGCGCGCTGATTACTTTTCAGACATAACACAGCCCTAAGTTAAATAAGAATGAGTAATATCACCTTTTATTAAATTAAAATTAAATTAAAATAATTAAATTGCTGGAATATCAAAAATTTTTTTGCGACATTGCTCATCATATTTCATCTTGAGCCTGCATAATTATTATTTTGATGATCCAATGAAATTATTTTCAGATCTGTATCTAGCTAAATTTTTTAGTAAAATCATTCTTTTCGTATGTGAAATGCAATTTATCTTAGGCCTTGATAAAAATCAAGAATTCTCGTCGTGTATCAACAAAGAAAAAAGGTAGAAGAAAGCACGATTCGAGTCAAACGGTCTTATGTCGAATTTTGTGCGCCTAGTTCTTCTTTTTTTATTATTTTTTTTTTTTTGATAGTCGTATGAATAATTTTTTTCCGTTTCATCGCGGAGGTACGTCAGGCGGTGTTTTATTCGCGGCAACAACTACTCGTTCATAAAAATCCTCATCCGAGATGATATTTCACTCTCTCGCCTCCTGTGCACGGTCGGTGCAATTGCGCGATGCAACTTTAATGCACCGGAGAGAAGGCCGCGCGAGGGAGAAAGAGAGAAAAGCGAAAAACCGCAGCTGTTTGGCTTCGCGAATGCCCTCCCTTGTGTGACGCGACAACAAATTTTACGTCCCTCCGCGTCATCTTCGAATACGTGTCATGGGCACCCGGGCTGACACGCCGGGGCGTCGCGTGTCAACCCCGGTGGCTGCAAACAATTTCTCAACGGCATAATTCACGATCGAACGGACCACGCGCGATCACGCTCGTGACGTCGAGATGCGAAGGTGACGTGAGTAACGCCGATGACAAGAATGACGCACGTCCTCTTGTTTTTCCGCTCGTTACATCGAGATAAAAATACAATTTCCAAATACGCGTGGGAAAAAAATGCGAAAATTTATGCTCCCCCGCCCCTCCTATACGAGTTACATTACATAATACAAATTTGCCATTATTTTGAAGAATTTGAAGCATTTCAATTTGGCGAATTAATTTTTCAACACGGCTTCTTCCGGATCATTCGCACGGTGATATCGCGAAACGAAACGATAGAAAGAAACGCGTGCACGTGTTCGTATCTCGATGATCGCGTGTGCGCTTATAATTTTCGCGTTTTTTTTTTCCTTGACGGCTAATCAATATACCTGCCGTATACATCCAAACTCTCTTCTCGCAGCGATGACGCTCTCGATATTTTATTCCATTGCCAGCGTATTTTTTCATCGTAAAAATACGTCTCGCGTCTTCGCATAAATACATCCTTTTTTTTTAAACATCGGACAACACAGCACGATTACCAATTATAGCAATGTGTTAGAGATTGACTAGACATTTTACGTGTGCATACTTGTTCAAATTATTTATGTAATGTTTACGAATTTCTCGCAAGGATTATGCTCGTAATAGCTCGAATAAATCTTCGTTCTGCGATATAATATCGAACAATACTCTATAAATTTTAATATTGTTGCCCTTATAACCGACCATGATTAAAATTAGTTGCAGGCGTGGTCGAGAGAAGGGGAAATGCGCTAGTAATCAGGGAAGAGCAGTATTCTCCAATAATTCATACGCTTGCAAATTTTTTGTTCAAAAATTTGTATCGGGAAAGGAAAATTTATTAACCATTTATTCGGGCAATTAATGCCAACAAATATTTTCACCGGGACAATTAATGATAACGTATAGTTTTATCATAACTGTTTCAACTTTCAACGATGAAAACAAGGGCGACGATGTGCCACTGGAAAACAAGTTTCCGAAAAAAATAACACCATCGGCAACGGCAGTAACCGATGAAACTGTTCCTTTGAACGCATGCGCTCGCGTTGGCGTGGCCGAGCAACGAGTAAATAAAATGTTTATTGTGCAGAGTTAATATTTTCCCAACGACTCTTTATCCGGAGCGGAGTATTTTCGCAGGAACGCGGTCAAAATCCACGCGGTATATTCCGCTTTCCGGACACAGCGCCGGTTAAAAAAGTGTCCCCTTTTACGATATTAATTTTTTAAATGACCGTAGCGAGACGTAACTTTTTTCAGAATTAGAAATAAATATAAAGATTTTATAAGCGACTAGAGCCATGTCGCGCACACGTCATGAGCACTGAGTTATTGGCAATTCAATTTTGTTGTTCGTTCGGTTCTATGCAATATTTTACGTGTCTTTTTATGATTATTAAAAATCTATCCGAATTATACTGCCATTTGCGTTAGAATAATTTAAGTTTCACGTAACTTTTTCTCTTTTTTACTTTTTTTTTCAATACACAGAAAGATTTTCAATTTTACTGTACTCTAAAAAGTTAGCTAGATACAGATCAGAAAATAATTTTATATTGAACTATCAAAACAATTATGTGAGTGGTCAAACATGATGATATTGATGCAAAAGTTTTGACAGTCTAGCAATCAGTTTAAACGTCCAATATAAATTTAATGGTTCAACATAATTATTTTTAGATCTGTATTTCAGTACAATTGTCCTTTTCGTGTGCTTAAGAAATATCGCAAATAAAAATGTATATAGAATTAATCATTAATTTTTTTAATTGTCTCATGATTGAGGCAACAAAGTTCAGCTTTGTTTCCGGCTATGGCCATTTTCACGAGCACTCTTTCCAATACGTTGTTTTGCGCCTCCGTAATCACCGCGTGTATTTCATTTTCGGGCTCGGCGGTCTTGGAGGATATTGTTGCCGAATGAAAATCTGTGAGCGCGACGGGTGTCGACGGCGGCGGCGTGTGGAAAATGCGCGGACCTCGTTCGTCCCTAACGAAGGGAACGCTCGTAATTATCGGCAACCGGATTCACGGTAAGACGGACTCGGCGCGGGCTGCGAGATATCGTCGCGGACGTAACATAAATCCGACGACGACGTCGAGAATCTCATTTTCTTGCCGACCCGAAAGTTAAACACAGCCGGTCCGCTGTTATCGTATAATCAAGTAGCATCATCCGGCGAAGATGGAAGGGCAGAGGAAAGATGGAACGACAGGGCGAGTGTTGAGGTCGTAGAACGCGTGAGGAGGAGGAGGGGCCAGTAAAGAAGAGGGCAAAGTGGAATTTATCGGCCTGGCGTTTATCTCATCTTCCAAGGGCAATAGGATCCTCGTCTGGGCGAAAACTGCGGAAAGCCGCTCGACGTAATTTGAATTCACGCAAATAAAAGGTCGGACGAGAAAGTCGAGACAAAGCAGAGTGACAGACAGCAGCGACGGGGAGGGTTATCGTGGAGCCGAGCGAGGAATTTCAACAATGACGGTAAACATGAGAGGTTGAAATCAAGTTATTAAGTCTGTTCTGTGTTTTCGGTGCCGCGGAGAACATCGCTCGTCATTCTCTACATCTCACTCGATACCCGGATACGCTCTTTAAAGAATTTCTGCAAAATATAGGGTAAGGTTGCCGAAATCGCACCACTTTTGACATAAAGGCTTATAACTAAGAAATTATGAGGAATATTTTTAATTTTCTTACGTCATAATAAAGTATAACATTTCTCCTTTCATATTTATTTTTTTCAGAATTTTATGTATTGTCATAAATTTTTAAATGACGATTTTCAAGAAGCCTTTAAATAGTGCGATTTAGGCAACCGGTCACCTAAATCACACCACAGGTTAATATTATTTTTCTTGAATTAAATTAAAACGGTACTTTTTCCGCTAGATTCTATCGTCTTGAGCAAAAATGCGTTAGATAAGTATAATTTTAAAATTGGAGATATTCGACCGTTAATGTAATACATACAAATTGAAGTATAATTTTATTAATATTGGAGATAAATACCGTAAACTAAATATAATTTCCGTCAATGTCATTATTTCGATAACTTTTCAATAATATTGCAATAACATTGCTACATTACGGCAATATTGTTACAATGTATGCTCTGTATAATTATTACATTTGATTTTATACATATAACCACGATCAAAGCAATAGTGCGATTTAGGAGACTAAAACATTTTGTAAAACTTTATTTATTTAATTTACAAATAAGAACACAAAGTTATTTGAACTTTGTTAATCTAATTTTAATAATATTGTAATCATTACAAATTATCAAAATTTAGATTATTTATTTTATCTTCTTTGCAATCAAGTTACGAAATGTGTTGAAAAATAGCAGCGAAGTTACGATTTTTCTATAAATATTAATAACAAAATTTCTATTGTTCTTAACATCTTGAATTCGATGAAGGATGATGATAATGTTATGTAGTTCCCAAATAATCCCAACAAAGAGTGTACAAGTACTGTGGTTAAATTTATACGCGAGGTGGTGCGATTTAGGAGCCGGTGCGATATCGGCAACTTTATCCTATATTTCGAATGTTTTCCAGCTACATTTATATCTCAATGCATACTGTGTCATCGGTTCAAAACTCTGAAACTTTTATACGTCATTGCTGTCGTTTTTCGCGAGGTCATCTAATCGCGACGCTCTTAAAAGGGAGAAAAAAAAATCTCTCTCCGGGATACACGAAGCTGGGAGTTTGGCACGGAGACTTGGCCGTTGCACGAAATAGAAATAGCTGTCTGCATCATTTAAAAGTTCTCGAACGGCGCTCTCGGCCAAGCGCGCCATAAATATGGAATTCGCAATTTTCCGTTGAACAATCAACTAGCACGATGACACTGTCGGTCTAGCGCGGCGCGGCGCGGTGCGGATAGTCCAAGCGCGCTCGATGGTTTGCCCTGGGTTCATTAATCGCATTAATTAAAAGCAACTACGGAGAATCGATGGTAATTCTGTTATGTCTTGATGGTAACGAGGGCTGAGCCATGGTCGTTCGATGTCACGGGCTACGGTGATTATGCTGTGAGTGTAATCGGACTACCCCTTTGCAAAAGTTTTACGTGATTAATAATAACAGACATTAACAGACGGTGCTCCAGCTACTTTGCAATTAAAGCCCTGCGAGGCGAAATTAATAATTCGATACTCGGGCAACGGGGAAGGGTCTGAAATCAATATTGCCGATTTTGACACGCTCAAATTGTTCTAATCGATAAAGCAAATTTCTTTCTCCCTTCTTTCTTCCCCTCTGTACAAAAGCATGTTCCCTTTTGAAACACGGGTTTTACGCGGGATCCACTCGTTTACTTCTAGTTTTTCTAACAAAAATGTCAATGGCGCGTGATGCCCTCGGGCGAAAAAAAAAAAAACAACGAAATTTTTTACAACAGATACATCCAAGTTTTTCCACACGTAAACAACTCTCTCTCTCTATTGCTAAAAGAAAATATAGACGCCGAGGTTTCACTCATAAATTATCGCGCATATCGCGTTGTGACACGGACAGCGATCAGTTGGTTGTATCATTAGAACGAATTATGGCGCCGTAGGATTGGAGATAAAGACTTCACGAACACGCGCACGCATAAGCTTGATCCAATATATTAATATTTCGTATAAATCATGTGAATATTGTATACCTGCGATTCGCATGATTTCGATAAAATATTTTGATCGTCCAATTATTCCCTCGTTATCGATAAATATCCACTTTCGGTGTAATTATGCACCTCGCAACGAAAAATTGGGAACATGGAACCCGGCTTACACGATTAAACGTGCTATCCTGATGGCGATTAAAACTGATGATCACGTTTATCGTTCGTAAAGAGCACGTACTCTCGTCGAGTATTTTAAATATTCGTTGCATTCCGGGCTTAAACGGCATTCGCGTCACGTTTTCGCGGCGAGTCCACGTGAATTAATAAATCCACAGTAATTAGAGACAGACAGAAAGAGAGAGCGAGAGGAGAGAAAGCAAATATTGTACTTTTAATGATACGCTGGATTTGACAAAATAACAGTCAAAAGTAAATCTGTATAACGATTAACGTGTTGTTCCCTCGTCGATGCCGATTTCAATAGTGAAGAAGTCACTTGCTGTTTCCCTGTGTATCGAATATTTTTATCTCGACGGGAATTGCGTATCGCGCGAGAGAAAAACGATACAGCGATCTGACGATACGATCTACGAGGGTGGATCGCTCGACAAAAAGCGGGAAAAAGCGCGCAAAATAATTGAGACGGTGACACCTGCGTGCGTACGTTCGTTCAGTTTTTAGAGCCGTCGGAAAATCTCCGCGTTGGGAAACCGATCGGGTTGATTGCGTAGTTGATAGGCGTCGGGCTCGAAAGTGCGCCGAGCGTACAGTCACAGGAAAGAGGTATCTCGCGGTCGATTTAACGGGGCGTCTATTTAATGGCGATGCCGCGGCGATAAATAAATTTACGCGCACCTGCTTTCGACTGAGAGTCGAACGAGCTCGCGGTACATACGCACATATCACGTATATAGAGCGATATTAATGGTAAAGTGCGCTTCGCCGGCGTTTGGCAGCCGCGGGGTGGATTTAACGTCCTTTATTTCTCTCTCTCTTTCTCTTTTCACAACGCGGTCGCTGCCATGCCGTTGCGGCCGACAAATGCGGCGCGGGCGGCAATGAAAATATGGAAATTCGTGGGCGCGAGAGTCCGACTGCGAGGCCTTTGACGGTGTCCGGATTGACATCTAGTCGTTACGGGGTAAACGTTTTGACGTAAAATAATGATTCGCGCGTGCGGTACGTGCGGTATATAGTAAGAAAAGCCTCGAAGTGGTAAATGAAACCGCCCGACCGCGTTTCGACCGGCTCGTTCGCGCTTGCTTTACGCGCCGAAGTGCGCAATCACAAAGTTTACATGACAATCGCGTAGTTACGGTAATTTCGACGTTGTGCCGTGAATAGAGTGTAATTATCGTCGACGGTGAATAATATTTATACGCTTTATCCGCGCGGTTTGATTCCAGCCTGGCAAATGCATTTTCACCCGCGCGCTCAAATTGCTTATATAAATGGGTTCGTTTAATGACGTTTCTCGCTGGGCTCGGTCCCATTGTCTGAATTTGCAAGTGTGCTCGAACAATTGACTCGGTGGAACCTGGCGCAATTCAATAGTTGCAATTGCGTGTAACAAGTTCGAAAAATTCCGCGGCTCTCCTCGGGCAACCGAAGTCCGCGATACCTACGTGCGCGTGCGAAATCAAATTAGAAGTCTAAAAAACTCGGAAGTTTTTTGTAGGAAAAACGCCGAGCGTGAAATTTCACGCACTTTATGGAAACGAGGGAGGGGAAAAAAAAAGGGGGTTTACTGTTCGACTGACCGAAAATTTATGGCCGATTTGAGGTCGCAGCGGGTATTCGAGAAAAACAGGACTTGCATTAAAGACCTTTACAAACCGGCTGACCCGGCATGTCGCAATTCAGCGTGACTTTAATTGATCCTGAATTAATTTATTCCAGTGCGCGCGAGGCGATGAAGCTTATCCGTCCATGACATTTTGGTGCTGAATTATTCAAGCGTTTTCGCATCGGTCGATCGACTGCGTTTTATTTTCGTTCTCACTGTTTTAATTAATGCTACCGTCGCGCGTTCGGGGATGATTATCCTCTTCCTTTCTTTCTCTCTCTTTCTCTCTCTCTCTCTCTCTCTGTGGACTCGGTCATCTATCTTTTACCATTACTAATAACTTATCGTGGGAGAAACAGGTTACGAAGACAACATCGAAAATTTACGCTTCGCTACAACAATTAAAGTTTTGCAAAAATCTCTTGCCTATCTCCCTTGGGGAAAGATTGGTGAAGACGTTAATATTTCCTCTCATTGACTATTCAACTGCCCTGACGGACATTTCAAATGAGCAAAACTTCAGGTTGCAAAGGTCCTTGAATGCTTGTATGAGATTCATTTATCAGGCTAGGAGGGACGAACACATCACTCCCTATTTTGAAAAACTCGGATGGCTTAAGACTCACTCTAGGCGTAGATACTTGGTAGGCAACCTTACCTACCAGATACTTCGCACCAAAAACCCAGCCACTATATAAGGGTTATGTTCATAGAAGTGACGTGACTCTCTGCGATACCAGGGCTCCAAGCGATATGCTATCCTTACCTCTATGTAGAACCGAATTGATTAAGAGAGCCTTCGGATGTTTCTCTATAGAGTTATGGAACGGTATTCCATCCGACATACGAAATGCTACTTCGTTAAATAGAGCAAACTTTATAATTATTTGCTCAGCGTGGATCATTGATTATATATTATTTTAATTCGATAATTAGATAGGCCAACAGATCTCAATAATCATCGGCCCTCTAATCTCTACGGCGATAAGTTCACATATGTTAAATGGGTAACTTATTTGTAGTACTTAAGTTTTTAATTTTTTATAATAGAAAGAAACAACGGCAAATACGAGTCAGGCGCGGTAAACAGTGCGCAATAGGTAATGTCAAAGAAATTGTGTAATTACATAAGTTTGATCACATTAATTTAATGATGTATATAGACGACGAACGTTTCAGCTCCATTTCGAGCCATCCTCAGCTTATAAAATCTTCATACAATAATAGCTGCCGGTAATAAGGTGGAGACCTTCTTCGTTGAGAATTTACAAATAATGCGAGTTACTAAGTTCCAATATTATGTACATGGCTCACACTGTAGAAGGAAATAATGTGAGCCCTAGTTCAAAAAAATAGATCTAATGAACTTTAAGGGAAGAAACTCACCCCAAAGGCCGCGGACGTCAGATTTATACTTGATGCACAAAAGCACAAAAGAATAATTGATGCATCAAAAAAAAGCGCTCAAAATCTCTCTTATTTCACTAAGGCGTCGCAGATAAGAATATTATAAGAACCGTCACGTGCGATGGTCGAAGACACACTAAACCAGTACATAGATGCTGCAGGTCAAAACCAGTAATATGATAATATAAATATATTTTTTAATTTTATTATATAAATTTAATTTTTTAATTTTTCTTTTTAATTGTAATTATCTATAGTTCTTGTGATCAGTATTTTCATATGATTTATCTTTTAAAAATTGTTGTTGCGCTTGAGGGGATCTCATCCCAGAGCGCATAATAAATGCTGATTTCTCTCTCTCTCTCTCCTTTTTTTTCTTTCTTTTTTTCTTCTCAAGATGCTAAATGACTATTATAGTAGTTATTCGCTGGCATGTTTCACGATCACGATCCAATTTCCGTGACCGGCGCAATTTGATAATGACCGTGTGTCGGATAGCCACGCGCAACGCGTGTTCATCTAAGAAAACATGTGCAACAACGGGTAATGCACCTGTCAAACTTGGCCGCGAGAGCGATTGATTTATCGCACTCGCCACTCCCCGCAGACACCCCGTCATTAATGGACGCGGGCGGGCGATGTATCGTTGACGTTGGCCCTGACATTTAAACCGCAGATCAACCACAGTTGCTAATCTAAATTGCCCGCATCGCTACATGGCGAATTTATGGATAGGTTTCGTCCGCGCAGCGAGCTGTTAAATTTTTCCTAAGTGCGACACCGAGATCGAAAGGTTTACTTGTTTATCTGGATGTATCGACGGAAAGAGGATCGAACATTTCAACGTTGCTATTCCATCGTGAATCGAGGGATTCGTGCTATTTGTTGGGTCCGCGAGAAATGGCATTAATTTGTAATATGGGATAGACAGGGGAGAAATGGCAAAGGACGGAGGTATCGAGAAGATGGACAAGCGGGAAATTGTTTGCTAATTGTTTAAATTGCTCACATCGTTACAAGGTGAATTTATATAGACGAGCTACTCTCCTGCAGCGAACTGTTAAATTTTGTTTAAGTGTGACGTCGGAAGGTTTACTTGTTTATCCTGGATGTGTCAACTGAAAATATCCGACAGTTTCCACCCTGGTATTTCGCCCTGTGTCGAGAGATTCGGGCGATTTTTTGCGAGTCCGCGAGAACATCGCGATCAGTTTTCAGAACGGCGCGGCGCCAAGACGAAGTCCGTGATACAGGATAAAACGAGGGGTGGCAAAAGACGGAGGTATCGAGAAGGTGGACCCGGACAACAAGTCGGAAACTTTCAAGCTCAATTAAACTCGTACAAACTTGGAGACGCCTCGCAGCAATGAGAACGGACGGACGGTTGGAGTGTCCTCTCAGTTGTCTGCACGGTTCGTTCGTTCGGTGCCAATTTCTCGATAAAAACAAAACCGGAAGCTGGCGGGAGGGAGAGAGAAAAAAAAAGATTGGAGCGGGACGGCAGCTAGCGTGTCATTATGACGCCGAGTGTGCTCCAACTCGCCGATTACCATTTTCCGACTGCTCTCGCCCGACATGAGAATTTCCCTGCAGCAGCGTTCGCGGATTAAACAGCGCGCGCGAAATTAATCTCTAATCTCTTCTCCTTTATCGTCGCTTCGCTTCGAGCCGATACGCCGGCAATGTTTATTGTATTGTAATAAAATGCGCGAATGCAATTACAAACGATAATGCGCACTTTCAGAGCAAAGCTGTTCAAATTCAATGAAAGGACAATTTAAATTTGATTCACGTTTAACAACGCACACGCATAATCTCATTGTCGATGAAAAATTTATCGTTGCGAGGTCTCTCAATACAGCTGATATTCCTCTATTTGCCTTTAACGGTTTTTGCGAAACACGTGCAGTATGCTATGAATTCCGGAACGCACCGACTGGCTACTGTATAATTACTCACGCCTTGGCCGCATACCGTCGCCCATGTAAAATTCAGCATTCGTGCATCCGACGAGGGGGGGTGCATTACTTTTTCATTTATTCGCATAAGTTTGCACCACCGCGAGTTCGCGCTTGCCGCGCGAAATGAATTAATATAGGGCGGGAGAAATCTTTTTCTTTTTTTGCGCGAGGTTTTGTCCTTATGTCTCCGGCGTTTTCGTACGCGCGGTCCAGGCAAATTAAATAAAAAATAGAAAAAAAAAACGATAGTTTGCTGAGCTTGACTTTTCAACGCGCGCGTGCCCTTGCAAATTTTTCGCGAGAGTTTCGCGACTAATCCTCTGTAACATTCGGCCTGAAATTTGTTGAAAAATTTGATACCTGTACGAGCACGCGCGGCGTATCGTAATTGTAGCTTCGAGTTTCGCATTTTTCTCTCGGCGCAGTATAAACAAAAATGGAATGTTTTAAGTTACGAGGCGTGTTACATGGATTTTGGCGTACACGTCGGCAGCCAACAAACAAACGAGTCGAGCTGTTGTATTAAAACGAGAGAAAAAAAAGTACGTTTGTCGCGCGCGTGAGATTACAACACGCGGGTTATAATTAAAATTACTCGTTTCGCCCAGTTTACCAGTTGAATTAATTAATTCTAATAGCTGTACGCGTTGTGCAGTCGCGTGATTCATAACCGCGATTTAAAGATTATAAAAAATGACAAGATTTCTCAGATATCTAAGCTTATTGTTAGCAATCTTCAGAGCTTGAAACTTTCTCTTTTTCTTTCAGACTAAAGCATATAATAAAATTATAAAACGAGAAAAAAAAAAACGCGAGAACTTTTAATCAGTTTCAACAGAGTTGCTCGCATTCTTCTGAAACTCTGTGGTCTTACGACTAACAATAGATGTCGTAGTGCATTCGGTGTGAGAATTTCTTCGGGATGTTCCTGTCGTTCTTGTGAACGCAATATAGATAGGGCAAACGGACGTCTGTAGAAGCTGGCTCGACGATTCAAATCGATTTGTATTCGGCGATGCACCTCTTCCCTATCTTTCTTTCCTTTTCTCTCTCTCTCTCTCTCTCTCTCTCTCTCTCTCTCAATCGTATATTTTGCCGCAGTCCTTTCGGTGCAGTATCGCTCCATCTTCTTCCTCCTACAGTTAGATTTGTACGTTCCTTTTCCTCCACGTCTCTTCATCCTTCACCCCTTCACCGTCTTTTTCCGTTTCCCTTTCACTACCGCGGCGGGGAGGCGGCCGCGGAAACAAAGCTGTAAGGCTTTGATGTTCCGCCCAACAGTGGTTAAGCATTTCAATCTATTCGACGCACTCGCTTTCGACAGTACTTGCGTGCAGATTCGCCGGTCAGGCCTTCCAGCGATGCGGTGGATTGAAATTCCCCGAATGAATTTTCCCGAAATACCGAAATGCCGCGTCTGTCGATGGGCGCAAGCGCAGTCGGGTACGCGCAAAAGAGATGCCGGAAAGTGATTAATCATGTACCGCGTCTCCGCGACATTCTCCGGATGCAATCGGGCTTATCGGACGGAGCTTTGCACCGGCGTTCGTCCTTTGTTAGATCGTCCGCGTCCGCACCCGCGCGATTTTGGTACCGTGTAAAATCGATTCGCAATCGTAGAATTGTTAATCGTTAATTTCCATTGCGATGCAAATTGATGGCGTTTACGGCGCTAGCAACTAATGCAAACAGAGTAGGATAATTTACTTAACCGAGATTAGTTATATGCGGAAACTGTGCCACCGTAGTTTATTATATCAAATTTGATCGTCAATCAGAAACAGTAACCGAGTTTATCAAAATGCATTCGAGTATTTCGGAATGTTGCAATGTGGGTCGCGTATTTAGATATTTTTGCCAAATTATATTAGGCCAACTAGGCAATTAGTTGTGTCGCCGGTATTTAAAGCGGAAAATCACAGCGTAAACAAGCATTTTCCCCGCAACGAAGCTAATTACGACGGCGATCATTAACAGAACGTGTATTGCCAATGGTATATTTTTTTATTACTGCATTAAAATCAATATTTCGGCGGCTGTTCAGCCGAAAATTTATGCCGCCAATGCGTTGTCAGTGCTGCCAAGCATCACATAAATTACTACGCAAATTTCGGTGCATTTCCCGTCGCGAATACTAATCAACTAATTGTAGTACGATCTCCGAATATTTTTTGAATCTCGAAAACGCATCCCTTATACTAGTGGCTGCTACAAAATCGTCGAAATAACCGTGTACGTGAAATCAAATATGCTAACAAGATACAGCACAACATATGACAATTGACATGCAAATGACTTTCAAGAGCCGCATATGCCATAATTGCTTGTATTAATTAATTAGTATAATGGATTACTCTGAGAATCTATTTATACATATAATTTTTTAATTACGTAGCGAGGCTTTTAATTTAATATCACTGTTATTTATTAATTTTTTATCTAACAAACTCAAAAATTTATAGAGAAATGTGAAATTTTATAGATATATATTATATTCCACCTTTTTATAAAATTTATGTAGGGTGATTCCTAAATAAGTACAAAAAATTGTGTATGCGTGGGATATCCTTGGATTATTTTAGAAATATTTTTACATCCACCAAGCATCAAAGGCGTGCGTATAAGTAATCATATTAAGTTGGAAACAAAACAGTTTAGAATATACTCGTATGTTCAGAGGATCTCCTAACATAAACCAAGGAATATCTTTAATTTTTTACACTTGCGTAGGAATTACACTATATATTATAATTTAGCATATAATATAATATTGAATATTATTAACGTGTACTAATATAAATTATAATATAACATATTATTAACATGTATTAATGTAAAAATAATTATTATTTATTATATATACGTTATTAAGTATACATACGTATGAGAGAAAAATATCAATATTTGTAGCTTGCAGGAGCAATATTTTTTAATTGAGCGTTGATGTACTGAAATTTATAGTTTTTAGATACGTTTCGCTATTTTCGTTAGAGAATTTTGCCCTCGCTCAGAATTTTCATGCTGTCTGCTCGATATTCATGAGCGTGTTACATACATCAGATATAATCTAATCGATATTCTAATAATGCGTGCGACCCGGAAACGTGCAATATGCTCGATGTGACTGTCAAATTCTTGTCGCGTCGTCGGCTTGGAAATGCGACAGGTTCACGAATGAGACCGGGGAATGAAGCTCGAAGCTCGTATCATCGTGCGAGAGGGTCTCTCAGCCGCTATCAGATCATCATAAACCGACGAAGCCTTCGGAATATCGTCTTCGTAAGATGGAAGTCGATCAAAGTTGGATGGCAGAAAAAAGAGCCACGAAAGTTATTCGCGCTATACATAAAACCACACAAATCTCTCTCTCTTTCTCTCTCTTACAGAATTTAAAAACTGGAAAGCACCGAAAATGCAATAGCACAGTTGGTGTAAAATTTCACGGTGAATTCAATTTTACGTAATCCGAAAAGCATATGAGTGAATGAAACCACGGCTTTGAATAACTGTTCTAATGGAATCCCATTTTTTCTGCTCGTCGTTGGTCTTTCTTTTTCTCTGTCAATGTCCCATTCTTTCGGTCCTGTTCTCTTTCTCTCTCACAAAATGAAGAAGCAAACCGGATGGAGAGTATCCAGGAAATATATTCCGACGGATTACACGTATATGACGATAAATAATACTATGATAAAAATCGTAGTGGAAATATTCGTCATGTATAATTCACGCGACGATTAATACTGTTCATTACAAAATTAATTTTTCTAATTAGTGCATGTCATATATGCGCAGAAGATAAAGCTATACACACACATACATACACACCTTATTTATATAAAAAACTAATTTTTATATTTTTATATAAAATAAATAAATACGTATATGACTATATACATATGTACATTAATAATACATATATACGTATACATATAATATATAAAACACAATATATTATTTCTGAATACGTACATCCTTTTTAAACATTTTTCACAACTAAAAAATTATTCGTGTACATTGAGATCAATGTTTTGTAAAATCAACCAAAGTTTGGTTGATTAGTGATCAAATGAATTTTATAGTGATA
>QKQZ01020919.1:0-24168 GCA_003595255.1 Solenopsis fugax
AGTGTTTAATCGCGAGTGTCGTATTATAACAATGAGTTCGATCGCGTTTTCGCGAGTGCGTTATCTTGCGCATGTGACGAGGGAGACGCGAGACGACGACGAAGCCCAAGACGCACCAGATTCATTGGCAGGGCAGCTTCAAGGTTATCTTCAGGGCATCGGTGAGTTTACAGCGAGGAGACACAGTTCGCTCGATTCAATCGACTGCCGTAATGCATCGGTCGTTTTATTTCAGGAGTATTCAATGTCAAGGTGATTGTTGTAACAATGAGTTTGATCGCGTTTTCTCGAGTGTTGCCTTGCGAGCGTGCGACGACGGGGTGCGAGATGACGAAGCCTAGGAGAGACTCCTTCGGGACATCGGTGAGTTTGAGTATGCAGTGGAGTCGAAACGACAACGCGTTTTCGTGTATACAGTGTTACGATGGAATTAACAACCCAAACAGCCTGAGGGCAGGAAGAAAGGCTTAGGAGAAGCATCGGGCACTGGCAGAGCAACTTTGCGGTAAGTTCAAGAAAATAGGTCATAATAAAATTATTTAAAATAATGTATTGATTCGAGCACTGTTTTAATTCGACTTATATATTTATGTTACAGATTCAACGTAGCTACATGGCAGATATAACTCTGCTGTTGCGCATCGAGTCTGTGAGTAATGAATTAATTTCATATTAAAGTAATAGATGGTGTAGGTAAGTTGCTTAAACGAGAATTTTATTACGATATGTATTAAAAGATAGAAATCATTCATCTTGTAAAGGATTGTGTCATCAAATTTACAAAGGTGAGAATTTGGGTTGAAGTATGGAACATGTATTTATATTTTTGTTGCCCTTTCTTTAGAAGAAATTTTGTTACATTCTAATGATATTTTCTAATGATTTTTGTAAATGTATTGTGTTAAAATTGAAATAGCAGAATGCAATTTTGTAGAACATTGTGTAAGAAATTTTATATTTTTATCAATCTTGATAATATCAAGTAAGACATAAATAAGAAAAATTTATTATATACAAATAAATCTTAGCAATATTGAAGTAAAAACAAATTGTTGAATGTTTCAAGTTTGTTTTAACATTCATGTTTGATTTTAATGTGATTACATATAATTTTCTTGATATGATACATATGATAGTCTCATGAATACAGTAATATTTTTTCTTCCATCTCTATTTTCCATCTGAAAGTTAATGATTCTAAAAAATTCTCTTTATTCTTTTCTTATTTAAAACCCTGATATAATTTTCTAACGTTTACATACTTATATAAAATTTTTTACACAATGTTCTAGAAAACTGTATTCTGCTATTTCAATTTTCACACAATACATTTACAAAAATCATTAGAAGAATACAGATATCATCAGAATGTAATGAGATCTTTTCTAAAAAAAAGTGCAACAAAAATGTAAGTACATGTTCCAATCTTGGACCCTAATTCTCACCTTTGTAAATTTCAGTAATTTAAAATTGCTTCTATCTCGTCACAGAGTTGCTTAAATTATACAAAATCCACTAAATATACAACGTGCATTTTACAACCGTATATCAGCTTTGTATATCATACAAAAGTACATTCACTATCTCGTCTGTCTCTGTATTGTATCAGTTCATTGCAGTTCAGATCGAATAAATTCCAAGTCGCTGCCGTCCTCTGAACTATTGTCGTCATTGAAATATGGCCTTTCATTATCGTTTGACGGATATCCTAGATCAGGTCAAGCAAAAATTAAGATAATGAGATTTAGGAAATTATTTCTATGATTTCTCAAGTGAATTAGAATATTTTGATATATTACTGTCTTGATATAATTTTGGTCTTCGAAATATCTTAATTAGCTGTGACTATATTTTAATTTAGCTGTGACTTTATTTTGAACGCCTCTACGTCCATAAAATATGGACATTCAATTACATAGCCAATGTTTATGAATCCTGTAGGCACTGTCCACGATTGTGCGATTCTTTTTCGTGTTATAACCAGTAGCAGGGTTGGACGTAAAATAAGCGTAAAATATATAATAAATAATCTGCATTTCGGATATACAATATAAACTACATATGTAAATTATGTTTTACGTGTTATTTATGTAAACAATAATTAATGGATTGTAGAAAATTCACATTTCTTCAGAAACAGTGAAAATTATATTTCATTCTTCATTTTTATTATTATATTTCTATCTTATCAATATTAAAGTAAGATATAAGTATTAACAATTTTATAATTTACTTTTTTTTATACTATTATCCAATTTATATCTAATAAATAATAATTTACATTGCTGATGTTGTCTATATGAAACGAATAGAAAGATTTGTGTAAATCTGATATGAACAATACGTAAATAATCTATGTAGATGTAATCTTGAAATTTATAGTGCAACCCTGATCAGAAATAAGATCAAGTAATAGATAAAGACAAACAATCAATCTGTTCGGACTACTTTTACAACCTCCGGTTAACTTAATTGGCTCATTTTTAAAAATTGGAATTGATCAATTGCATTTGTCGTTAAGTAAAATTGATCAGAAATAATTAATCACGGTTGATACTTAATCGGTCGGTTGAGTTAATCGGAGGATGTGAAACTGGCCCTTAAACGTCTTTGTCTATCTAATCACACTCGTGGACTACCAAAGGAATTATGAACGGGATTTACAGATATTGACTACATATTTTAATATCTCTATTTTAATATCTCAGGTTGCGTTCAGCAGAAAAAGCAACTTTGCAATTATTGTAATATTCTTTAATATAATTGATCTTTCTAGTGTCGCATTGCATCTAAATGTTAGATACAAACCAATCACATTAAAAAATTAATTGCAAAGTTACTTTTATTGCTGAATACAATCAATTTAGTAAAATATGTATAAGCTATTTAATCGCAGCATATTTCATAATTCTATGTCATATATATATTTTTTATTTCTTGATATATTGTTATATTGCTATGTTAATTACACAGGCGTACAAAAAATTCAATGTTTGATTTGGAGATTAGACTATAGTATTTTTATTTTGACGCTCTGAATCCGAATCTAAATTATTAAAATATACACGGAGAAAAAATTAATATCAAATCAACAATTCATTGTTTCATATGTAAGCAAGAATATAAAATCTTTTTAGATTTATAATCTTAAATAGATATAATTTGTTTAATATGAAAATTTTTCTATTCATGTAAGCAAATTATGTCTGTTTAAGATTATAAATTCTTCCAAGAAGATTTTATATTCTTGCTTATATATCAAACAATTAATTGTTTATTTGATACTAATTTTTTTTCTGTGTATGTGTTATGCATTGTTATAAATAAATTATATTATCTATAATAAATTATACATAATGAAAAAAATAATAAATAATAAAGAAATCACGTCATACTATAAAAAAGGGGAGCGCTGATTAAAGTCAGCAAAAGTGGCAGAAAATCTCTACAAGTTGACCTGCTTTTACTATTGCTACTGATTACGAATATAAAAAACGATGCAATAGTGATAAGAAATATGAAATATCTTTATCATTCGCCAGTAACGTTGAGAAATATATTTTACAAACGATACATAATATAAAAAAATATTGATTTGTTAATTTTTTAAGTTAGACGACGCGATACAGATAGCAAAGTTATAAGTCCCAGTATCATTGAGGAGGCACAAACGATGGATAATGTATCTCGATTATAAGTAGGACAAAGTTCCTTGTCGTTACATCTCCTGAAAAAATATAAAAACTGGTTTTACAATATCGAAGTAACTACCAAATTTACATTGTTTTTAAGAGTCGTGAAGTAAATTTCTTAAAATAAAATAAGTTATTGACGACAATTTTCTGATCGATATATTGTGGGAGGGCTATAATTAATTATAATGAAACCAAATCTGTACTGAGAGAAAAGTTAACTTGACTAAATTTTTCAACTGGATTAAATTTTTTCAGTTCAAGTATTCATATATATCTTTAACTTAAATACATAAAATAGTTGAACTAAAGAAATTTATCAAAAAAAGAAATTTTAATCAAATTGAAAAATTTATGATTAATGTTTGACATGCGTTACTTACCATTTCTCGATCAATATTACCACGAGACCAGTGATAATTTTATCGAGGAAAGTGACGATCGAGTATACGAACGCACTTCGTTCCGTTCGAGAACCAATCAATTCGGCAGTGACACTCAATGCGGTGACCATCGTGATAGAGCTACCTGCGCCAATTAATACGGCGATAGCATACACAACTATCGAGTTACTTCCGACAAATTCCGTGACAATGGCAGCGGCTATACCAATTACAGCGCCGAGAAAGTAGCAAGCCTACGATTCAACGAGACAAATATACATCTAACACCTTCGCCTTTCTTTTTTTTTCTCAAGCAAAACAAAAAGTTATCATAACATCAAAATGACATAAAAATAACTCTAAAAAAATGATTAAAAGTCACTTTTCAATCAATTACGATTAATTTTAATCGTCTTGATGTAATCGTGACTTGTTATTCTGCTTGGATTTCTTATTAACAAAATATTACCTTGGTACCATAACTTCTATTGATATATTTGAGTAACAAGGCGGCGGTGAATGAAGATACGTACGAGACCAACGGCACGCTGGCCAATGCTTGCTTACCGCCGACTTTTGTCTCTTCTATATACAGTGGCAAATATACTGTAGCAAGAGTGATAAATAATCTGCTTGCCACGTATAGCATCGCGACTCTCAATAGAGTCGTGATACCGATCCAAGACATTCGACGATTCGTTGAAACATCCGACAGTTTGGTTGGCTCTTCGATGTTCACTTTCGAGACTATTGTTTGCTCCAAGAGATTCGCTTTCAGAAAAATGTGAAAAAAGATGGTCGCGATTAGACCGAGAGTTGTGAGAATTAAAACAATGTTCTGCAAATTAAAATCACATGTACATCTTTTCTTTTATAATCTTTTCTTTTTTTTTTTCTCATACGTACTCTAAATTTATAATCATCTTGCTGATCTAATTGAACCATTGATTCGCCATTAGTTGGTAGAATTATCCATGTCACCACGAAAGCCATCACGGCTGCACCAACTTGAGCAGAGTATCTACGATTAAATTCGTCTTGAATTAATATTTAGATCTGGCTACTTACGAGGGAAGGAAGGACTATTCCCTAACTCAAAAATTTAAAAATTATGAAACTTTGGCAATCCATAGAGAATATTCTGTTAAATATTAAAGAATAAAAATTTAAATCAATTTCTTGAATTAAATAATATTTTGCTATTTTTAACTTTTATATGTATCGAAATTTATTTTAACATAAAATTAAACATAAGGATAGACTTTATCTCTTCTGAGTAAATTTGGGCAATAAATGGAAATAGCAATAGATGAGAGAAATTTGTTACATATCAAAGTTCTCTATGTGTATCCTCCACGTATTGCCAAAGTTTCACAATTTTATTTATTCTTGAATTTCCGAGTTGGGAAAACTTTTTTTCTCGTCGGCAATTGCTTAGAGTCCCACATACCTTATTGCGGTTAAATCAGCTCGGGCTAGAACGGAATTAGTTAACGAGGGTATCATTGAGAGATGAGAGATTTGTACGGCCGCCCAACCCGTTTGGAATATCGTAATACTCGTGACATACAAAAGCATAACAATGGTGGTAGATGAATTAACAAAACCACCGAATATTACGGGGAAGGACAAAGTAACCATAATGGAACCGACTGCATGCCAAATTTTCTTTTTACAATAACGATCGACCAGCAAACCGAATACAGGTGTCATTACGGCATCTATGATTTGTCCTTGAATAGAAATCGTTTGAACATTAATCAATATTATGACTAATGTAGCTTTGTTCACGCGTGAATGAATCGATACATACCTAAGAGTAGAAGCGCTCCCGCAACAATAGGTTCTAACAACGCGACTCGTTGGAGGTAAATTAAAGTATAGGAGAACCACATTGCAGCTGCAAGATCATTAAAAATATGTCCAAGAGCGTAAGCGATTTTCGTCGATATCACTACTCTCCCATTGTCCATGAGGGGTCTTCGTTCGTTATCCATTTTTTTTTAACAAGCGTGTTGTTCAGATACAGATTTAGAGACAGAACAATTCTGGTGAATCCATTACAATACTGTTCTTACAAATGGCATTCTTATAATGTCTGCGGGAAACTATAAACCATAAAAAAAATAACGTAATAATCATAAGTGAATTACAACATATTATGAAAGAATGAAATTATCAAATACATAAAGATGAGAGAAAGAGCACTGTTGTCGGTCAGCATGTATAATTATAATATCACAAGTAAAATTCTTTACAGTATATTAAAGGTAAAATTCTTTACAGTATATTAATGCTTGTTACCATTAAAGTATTATTAAATTTCTTGTCAATTTAACTTGTGATATTACTCCAACTTCAGATTGTAACTGTATTTCAAAGACTGACAAATAATCGGGGCGCAATTGCATGAACTGGCAATTGTAAAAATTCACATGAAAAATATTATTAGGCACCAAGATTCGCTGTTGATCGATAATAGCGTTCTCTTTCAGCTTTATGTTTAATAATTATCATTTAGACAACACTATGTCTAAAATCAGAACATTAGACATTTTTAAAAACGAGTTAAATATGTTTTCAAGCCATGCTGAAAGATATCTGTAAGATGTCTTTAAATCGTCGCATATCCTGATTTTGGACATGGGTACTGTCTAGACAATTATAAGGTTTCGCAAATGTAGGAAGGAGAGATTTTCAATTACGTAAAAATGTTACATAAAAATTAGATAGTGTAAGTTCTACGATTTATAATACAAAGATAAATGTTTGACGATGTTATTTCTTTCTAAGGTAAACCTGTAGTCAGTGTTCCTTTCACTTGATTGAATTTTGCTTCAAGCTATTTTCCTTTGAGATAGTTTCTTGTTAAGACAGTTACGTGATGATCACAGATAAATTTAAAAGTACATACGTCATCAATATTTCGCAATATCACGCGGGGGATTAATAACGGATTATTGTGATCGTAATAAGGTAATACCTTATTATGATAATAATATTATTTTTTTGACGTAACAAATTGTGCTTTATTAAAATTAATATAGCTAAAAAAGATTAAGTATCAACTTTAATCAGAAATTTAGATCTTTATGTAAAACATACTCACACCCTTGCACACATACACGCACGTATATCCATAAATAAGAATTAATTTTTTATAATACAAAGATTAAACTTTTTGTGAATGTAATAATTTTGTATCTTTTCTTAAAAAAATATATAAAAAATGAACAAGAATATGAATAATACGTAAAATAACACAAATACTTAGATAATACACTGCCCAGAACTCAGAATAAATGCTACTCAGAATACCTCGTTAACACATGCTCTAATTCATAACTGAAGAGACATTTCGCGAACGTTATCGGATTGAAATTAGCGTGACGTATCAATCTGAGCAATATCGGTTTCTTAAACGTGCCATAAAAACGATTAAAATTAACGTTACCACCACATGTCACGACGAATACCGCGATATCGGACACCGGCTGTCTGTTCGCGTCACGTGCAGGTAAGAGACTGAGCTCTGAAACGTACAATACACATCGCACTTTACAAAAGATAACGTCAAACTATCAGACGGATTACTACGACATAATATTCCAGTAGCCAGTGATAACCGTAATCTTATCATTATGTCGATACCTACCTGCTCATCGAACAAGTCAAAACTTTCATTAATTTTTTTAATGAATACTTTTGTCATTTTTCATACACAAACTATCAAATTTTTTTGTATTAGCGAGAATATTTTAATAAAAATGCAAAATTAAATTTTTTTGACAATATTGTTGGAAAAGCATATAATTATAAAAATAAATCAAGAAAACAGATAAAATCTTTGATACAGTTTCATCGGATTTTCCAAATAAACTTTAACGGTATGTTCTATGAATTGAATAACAAAGAAATATTATATAAATACAAGAATCCTAAAATGCTTTATAAAAAAGTTTTGGCAAAAATATGAAATTTGCAAGAAAAATTTTCACCTAAATTTACATTTTAAAATCTCGTCTGCTTATGTCAATATAGAAACTTGGCATTTAATATTGAATTTAATCGTTATTAAATAATAAACACGACTAGAAAGAAGTGACTCATGTCAGACAAATATTATCAAACACCGTATCATTTATAATGCCAGTTAACGTTTATCTTGTACCGTATCGTTTCAAATAGTAAATGCTAAATTTATCGAACACAAGTTACGTTAAGATATGAACTAATACAAACTATTATCGATGTAACTGTGATTTTATATTTTTACTCTAATTAAAAAAAAATATATATTTTTGGACTCATGTTTATATTTATAACATTTTTTTTTCTTATTTCATACAACATATTATTAAAATTTGTACGGAAAATCTGGGAACACTTTGTGTAATGAGAAGTTGAAAGTATATATAATTATTAATTAATCACCAATTAAAATTTTATTATAAAGTAATGGGAAGAAAGAAAAATTCCAAGCAACTAACATGGGCAATAACATCGTATACGTATACTGGGTAAAACAGGCCCTGTAATCTGAGATTGCAAAAGAGAAATGCGAGAGAGGAATCGATACCAAGCAAGTTCTTATACGGTCTCCCGGTCAGGCGACCTAGCAAACTATGGTCACTTCTATCATTGCACCATAATAAAGAGAAATGATAATTTCTAAAGAATAATATAATAAAAATAATAGAATATATTTCAAATTTTATAAAAATATTAAATTCTAGTATAGATAATGGGTAACAGGTAATAATATATAAAATATAATTTTTGAGAATATTTTATTATTAAATTTATAGCGATATAATTAAAAATATTTTGCATATACTAAAAGAATTAAGGCATATTTCTTATTTAATAAATATATTTTTTATATTTCTTAAGACCAATATACTATAAATTATTAATGTTTGAAGGATTTCAGCTTACGAATAAATTTATAAAAAATTTTTTTTACAATTAAAATGAGATCAAGTTACAAAATATAAATGCTTTTTATATTTTTAAACAACGAAATATTAGATAACAAATTAAATAACAATACAAACATTATATATAATTCTTAATAATATACTTATATCCTAGATTACTTATGAATTTTATAACAAATATTCCACGGAGAATTGTGTTAAGAAATAATATATCTAACTTAACGACATAGAAGTTGTTTATAGTCTTAATATTCACACATGAGCAAAGGAGGATCTTTGTTTAATTAATATTTACAGAATATTATTTTACAGAATATAGTTTCTAGTGTTATTACATATTTCATTATTTTTCCTAACGTAAATGCGCGTTCTGCTATATCTTAATCTTTTCTAAAGCCGTATATTCCGTATCTTCAAATTGTCTCAAGTGAATCTGAAAATAGATGCTTTGATAATTTATGTGTGTCATTGACAATTGATTTAATAATAATTATTATAAATTTACCTGCAAATGTAAATTAACTTCAGCGGCTCGACTTAAATACGGAAAATTTCCACCACTTTTCAAGTGTGCTAGTTTTGCATTTGGATAGCATTTATACATCTCTTCTCTAACTGCATTCGATAATGCATATTCGTCAAAGACGTCTATTATTGTCACAGGTAAATGACATATCTTTTGAGGTTGTACGTAACAATTTATACAATTCATTGTTAAACGAGACGCTAATTCGGGTTGTGTTAAACTCTCCAGCTATAAATCATGATTAAACTATATATATGCACATGTATACTTTTAAAATAGAAATCTTTTTTCTTTGCGGCTTTTACTTTCATCATCAACTTAAAGAAAATTAAAAGAAAATTTACCCGTTCTACCATAAAATCAATCGCTTCTATAATTTCTCCATCGACTTGTTCCGTTGCAAAATTCCCCATTACCATTTTTTTCAGTACTAATGAAGGTAAAATCCAGAAGCTATAAAAAGAAAAAAGATTTTAAGTCTCATTGCACACACATAGATTTGTTCTTGATATATACTTTACATTAAAATTATAATTTAAAATGTTCTACTTACACTGCTGCTGAGTCATTGTAACTGAACACAGATGTATCTGTAAAGGTATTGCATAAAATCAGAGATACTACTCTAGGACAGTCTACATTTATCTCTGTAAATTTCTGTGCCAGGAAACCACCTGTAAATATAAAATTCGTAACTTGCGTTTATTTGATCAAAGGAAAATATCTCACTTATACATACTGACCTAGGGAAGCGCCAAAAAGATGGACTTTATCAAGTTGTAAATAATCTAATAGTTTTCTGAACCCGTCGCACCAGTCGTCTATACTCCAGTATACCGGTGCCTCGGCCTATAAAAATCCAAGTTCTTATTTACCTCTATTTAATTTATATCAGCGAGAGTTATAATTAAATCTCTTGTAGTATTTTACATATATTTAAATGCTTATTGGAACATACTCTCTAAATCTCGTAGAATATGCCACTCTAAAAAAAACATGTGCAATTTTTGAATGATTTTTTCATTTTACAAGATTTAGAGAATACCTTTAACTCACCGAGATAACTCTGTAACCTTTGGCAGCCAAACTTAATATTTGTCTAAAAAAAATATCAGCGGTACCGCAGACTGGTGGAAGACATATAAGTGGACACTTGATAGTTTTTGGATTAGAGTCATAAACTTTCCATCCCTGAAACAATCACAGAAACATTTCAAGATGTTTCTTTACTTCTGTGCTTAAAAATACTTATCAGAATTACGAGGCCACTTTGCAACTTGGCATAAATCGATGGTAAAAAACAAAAACAATGAACAACTAAGAGTTTGAATGAACAATTGAAAACTAATAATAATATGAAATAATACCTTGGCACCGTCGGCATCGACGACGATTTTCCTGAGCGGTATGGAGCTGCGAAAGCTCAGATATTCCTGCGAGTGTGACAGCTCGCTCGAGTACGAAGACATATTTCGCCTTGGCTTACGACGCCAGTCGATACATTGCACCGCGTTATCGTTGTTCAACGACAGTCATGCCTTTCTTGATATCGAAAGAGGGAGTACATTAAATTAAGATAATGTAATTTCCGTAATACGTCGCTTAATACTGCAAAGTACATTTGCAACCAACGACGACCTGAACATGATCATTTTCAATTGCGATGTCATTAATGAGCAATCGTTAACAAAACTGTGATCGTGATTTTTTATATTTAAAGACGCCAACAGATCGCTTTTTGCCATTCACCATTATTCGTGATGTTATTTGAAATCTCATTAGGAATACCGTAGTCTTTGAACTTCAATCTTTCTAATTTCAATCTGTGTTCGTATATCTTAACCTTTCATACGTGACAGATTTCTCTATTCTTCTTGGGCATCAGATATTTAAGAGGGAGAAGCCATACCTGTAGATGTACCTTTCTAAAAATATATATATTCTTAATCTTTCCTTTCAATTCTAGAACTCTTTTCAGCACAATTCGTCTCGTATATTGTCTCACTAGACAAAAGCGTTCCTCGCAGCTACTTTGTCTGCTCCATACTAAAAATCATAATGCACGTAACTCATAGTTTCTCATAGAAGTTCAATTTTTTCGCTTATTCCATCCATAAGATTTTGACCGTGTCGGATGTTTTCCGTACTATTTCTTTGAAAAAAAAGATCATCAAAATCATGAAGGATTGTTAAGATTTTTTTCATTTATTGCAATATCAGAGATTATAGTGAATCGCATTTTCTAGCTGAAAATCGGAAAGATGGCAGCTGTTGTCAATGATCGTCTGCTTTAACATCAGAGTCATGTTAGTTATGTAGTCATCATTATCATAAGACCGAAATTAATGAGTTGCGAAAAATACAGCTGGAGATCAGCTGGAGGAATTCGTTTCATACATTATTGTTAACTTTTATGATTGGGCAATATTTTCCTTAAAAATATTTGATTTTTTTCTTATGATAGTGAAAATCGTTTGATTAACATAGCGTTGCCAAGTACATAATATAATTACCTTAGCAAAGCTTTTGCCTTTAAACCTGCTTTATTTAAATCCATTCGCGTAATTGCCTTTGTTGCAACTTGCTTCGCGATAAATTAAGTGGAATCGATTTCACAGATAGTAATTAATCAATCTTGTCTTATACACTCATTATATATATTTACACTTTAATTCAATTTATTTGTACCCGGTTCGGCAATTAAGGAAATAAATATTGAATATATAGTAAAAAAATAGCAGTTATATAGAACGACAAATGTCACCAATAGATGGCTCAACAATCCCTTTTTCGTAGTGCTTAACTTGGTAATGTTCTTCAATACCAGCGACCAATATAAAAATCCCATTAGACATATTGTGCAAATATTAATGCACAATAAATGATAATATGGCATCTTGAATTGACGAAAATTTCGTAATAATTGCACTAAGACGATAATGCAGTTGTTTGTAGGAATAAAATGTTTAAATAGTATTTGTAAAAAATTAAACAAATTCTAATTTGAAGTATAAATATTTTACAATTATTTCAAAATTGGTTGATTTTTTATTGAAAATTTTGCCGTATTAAATGTGTAATATTTACAATATTTCTATTATAATTAAAAAATGATTGTATATTTTTGTGAGCATGTATATGGATTAATTATGTTTCTGCAGGTTTAATATATAATACAACTAAAATATTTTTCATAATTATTGAATAATTTCTTTCCAAATTTAATTTTCTAATCTTATTTTATATTATTAAAATGATTCACCATATTATTATAGTTTTGCCGAAATATTTTGAAATTAACGGTGCAAATAATTGCGAAATTAATTAACTATTGTTTTACATCAATATTTTATAAAGGATCAATACTTCTAAAAATCTATTTTTGTAAATATACCTACATAATTGTAGATTATAATTTTTATGCAAAATTTTATCATATTATTTAATCAAGTTGTGCTCTATCGAGAAATAATATATCCCGACGTTATCGATTGGCTTTGAATAAATCCTAAAAGGAATAAAAAATTTGATATTATCTTCGTTTTTTTTTTAATTTAAAAATCATGATTTTTTTTTAATTAATTTTTTCTGATATATAATATATCTTAAAAAAAATCTAATTTTGTAAATATTTAAAAAATAATTTATTCAAAGTTCAAAAATCATATCTATTATTCAAAATAAACATAAAAAGAACGATTTTGCTGAAATACAAATCTGAAAATAATTATATTGAACCATTAAGAAAGTTATATTGAATGTTTTGTTGATGCTAGAAATCGGTCTTGGACAGAGAGAGGATTGGTCAATCGCATTCATTAGTTGGCCAAATTGTTCAATTGTTATTGATCAATTCTCTCTCTTCAAGATCTCGGAACGATTTCTACCATCATGAACAAAAGGTTTTATAACTTTTCTACATTCTTGTGGTCTAAGAATAGAAAAGTGTTCAGTTAAAGAATATTATGAATTCATAGAATTCTTTGTCTATAGATTCTACAGAAAATTCTGTGAAAACTTTTGACTCTCATTATCTGTGCATTTGACAGACAACAAAGCGTATCTAGACAATAAATAAAGCGGTTACTCTTTATTACCAATTTCATTTTGAGGAACAGAAAATAGTCATAAACTACATACATTATGTACCCAAAAATTCCTGAATAGGGTGCATATCGTGCGACAGGAATCAATTTCTTCCACTATTCGTAATCTGAATTCGGCATAATCTGAACCAGAAAAAAATATGGAAAATTGTTCATAATAGCTTCATATGATACTCAAATAATACACCACTGACTGTTTGAAAAGAACTTTGTACAACGATGTAGCGTCACACATACATATGCGCATACACACACACATATGCGCATACACACACACATATGCGCATACACACACACACACAGATACACACAAAATGATGAAATGCATTTTGTATTCGTATTAAAATCGATCCTTGTTAAAAAAAACATTTTGTGTTGAATTTTTAACATACCCAAATGTTAATTTAACATAATGTAATTGTGTTACTTGAATACTTTGTTTAAATTGATATTTAATATATCTTGGTATTAAAATAGCACAATTTATGAGTAAATGAACAAGTAACATACAAATAATATTTTGAAACGTAAACTCTAAGAGGAATAAAAAAATATATGTCATATGTGTCAACATATTATTATAAATGTTAATTTTATTGAAGAAATATGTTTTCACAATTTGTTTTCAAATTGAGTCAGAGTGTTATATGTTAATCTTTTGCATAATATTTGTAGTTTTACGTATTCATCTCGAGTTAAATTAACACTAAAAATTTGGGTGGATCAGTTGGAAAACGTGATTATATCGATATTCAATTTTTTAAGGTAGATCACATAGCACTTCCTTTGTTTCTTCAAAAGCTTCTATCTTTTGTTTCTTCAGAGACTCTGTTTCTTTGCTATAATAGCATCCATATCGCAATAGAAATCCACGAAAATTAGAAGCAAATTCGAGAGTATTTACAATACAGTTATTATTATCAATATTAAGTAGGCTGATGTAATCTCGCTCTATTGCATATTTCCAAGCAACAAAAGTACAATATCTGGAATAAAACGTATTTTCCTGCGTTTGTTGCGAAAATTAACCGGATCGATATTATATATGAGTTTGAGTCCCTGTTTTAATGTATTTAAAGGAAGGGAAAGAATATGCGTGTGAGAAAACGCGGAGAAGATTGGCACGAGATAGTCGGATCCTCCCCCAACATTATGGGCTTGCGCTTTCTCTCTCTCTCTCTCTCTCTCTCTCTCTCTCTCTCTGTCTGGTTACCCGTATCATCGTTAACCGGCGACCCTACCGTTTCTGTCTTCGTCTATCTTGGTACATCTGCGAAACCGGGGCGATATTGCTCGCAGGAGAGAACGCGAGAACGCGGCGGGACGCAAGGGTATGTATTAGCGAACCTGCCACTCAGGGAACGGAGGGCGGTGGTTGATTTTTTCATCCCCACGCCCTCCACGTACGCGTGTATACGCGCAACGAGCGCGACTGGAATTCGTTTTAGCCTCCGCAGAGAGACGAGCGAATAACGATTTAGTTTCCTGAAAACGAGTTCGCTGCGTAAATCGTTAAATGTATTCAAAATGAGATCCCGGGACGCGCGGTTGTAAAAGTGCGGAACAATTCCTTCTTCACATTTATCTTTTTTTTTACGCCACGTGTGTAATTAACGCGTGCTTAAACGCCATTGTCGTCGATACGCCCAATTACGGCCAATTAATCGTCGTTTTCATCATTATTGTTCGATTCACGGCCGCACGTCGGCCGAGGTATTCACGGTACGGACCTCTTGTCTCTAAGCGATTCAAAGGGACGATTACGCCAAAGTACGCGCGGCATCGCTAACATTTACATTGGCAGACCCCCGTAAGTCATTAATAACCGATACACGCAACTTCGTTTCTGTCCCGCGTTAATTCGACGTATCGAATCGAACGACACACCGCGCTCATTAATCTTCCCACAACCCCGTCACTCCCAGCGATTTATTTAAAGAAGGCACGTTGTTTTTTTTTTTTTTTTNTTTTTTTTTCATTCCGCCAGTCTTTTTCATCATACGTAGAGCAAACGTTTGAACCGAAGTTAATTAATGCCGATGAGTACCATTGGTATGCGGGTACGTTGCGATAATATATCGGTATACAATGTACATTTATAGTTTTGCGTATTTTTTTTCGATTCTAGCGAATCTTCTCATTACATCGCGAGATACTCGAGAATTCTTGTTTTTCTTCTTACGGATGTATTACTCCCATTTTTATAAATGTATTAATATTTATACTTTAAATGAATTGTAATAATCAATTTAATAATAATAATGATGCCAATAAGAATCTTAAAACACTACAAAACATCATTACTATTAAATTGATTATTAATTTAATTCGTGATATTACTATTTTCTCTTCAGTCTAAAACTACATTTGAAAAGAATCAGCCGGTACGCAATTTATAGAAACTAGTAAATGTACTAAGATGCACCGAATGTAAATGTTCAATGGAAAGAACGGTTTTGCTAAAGTATCTGAAAATTTAGCTGGATACAGATCTGAAAATAATTTTATTAGATCATCAAAATAATTAAGTAGAATGCTCAAGCTGATTGCCAGAATACCAGAACTTTGTGCAGCATTGCTCATCACGCTTGGATATCCTTCATAATTATTTTAACGATTTAATAAAATTATTTTCAGTTCTGAATCTAGCTAAATTTTCAGATACTTAAGCAAACCCGTCTTTTCTGTATAAGCCTATATTGAGAAACTATTCTAAAGTGAACAGATCCTTCAAAAAGCAAAATGATGTTTCACAAAATAAAATGGTAAACAATATTTATGATCCCATGGGATAAATATCTGACCATTAATACTTTATTTCGGTTCCGGTCGACCCATATATTCCGGATGGAACGGTTATTCTCAATGAACCGTGCGGATTTGTTTTTTTTTGTTTTTTTTTTGTTTTTGCAAAATAATCCAATTGTAATCGGATATCTCCTCTATAGAATATTTTTTGGATATTGTTCAAAAAAAAGGTCAAAAGTCTTCTATACATATAAATTGATTCAGGCAAAATCTATTCAGTTTAATAAATTGTTGTGCACTTAAAATATCGACAAATAGCTACGATACAAAGGATTTTCGAAAGCGTGGAGAATCGATGAATAGAGTAAATTCATAAGATACAAAAAACCTTTGCACTTGAAGCAATAAATTCTAATTATTTGGATCTGATCTAATCCAAATAGCTGTATTATATCGGCTCGTTTGATATAGAGAATAAAAAAGATGCAATTTTAAGAAAAAGTTTACCTTATTTATTTTCTGCAGGTAGATATTCAGGCAAGAGCTTGGATATCTTGATGATGCTACTGCTGCACGGTGCAAATAAGTTAACTTTACGAGAAATTTAAAGGATCGGTCTATAAATACTTGTAATAAAGCGTAGAGGATCATTAATCTTCGACAGTAATTTCGGTTTGCAGTGGCGACATTTGCCGTCTCCTTCGCTCTCTTTTCTATCCGTCGTTCAACTTCCTCCCTCCTCGCTACCACCATCCTCCCCCTATATATCTTGCCCGTTCTCGCACTTTCTAGGATAATTAATGATCCCGAAAGCGATCTCCTCACGGTTGTCTCGGGGTAATCTTTCCCCGTCTCGCTCCCGTCTCGTTACCTCCACCTCCACCTCTTTCCCCGACCAATTCTTTTTTCGAGCTAGATAATCATTTTCCCTTGATACACACCACGAATACGCCAAATATCGTAACGAAGATAATAGAAAAGCAAAAGAAGTGTGAAAATGTTAATGCAGAAAAGGGAAGCACAAGTTTTAATTCTCTCTCTCTCTCTCTCTCTCTCTCTCTCTGAACGTACTTTTTGATGCACTGAATCCGATTCCTGATTCGTAAGTGAAAATGTTCTGTTATGTCAAATTTTTAAGAAAAATGAGGTGAAAATACATTTGAAACGCATTTGAAACGAGAGTTTTTTAGTGACTTTAACCTCTTTCTAATTTTTCTCAAAAACTTGATATTATAAAACATTTTCACTCACGGATTTAGATTCAGCATAAAAAACTAAAAAAAATACGTATTCTGATTATTAGAGTTAACTAATCAAAAGTTTTTTTGTCGACTAGTTATTAAAAAGAATCTTATAAAAAATCAAATTATAAAATCAATTGTATAATCAATTATAAAAATTAAGAAAACTTTTGTCTATATAAATTCTTATGTAATGTATAGAGAAGGCGATTTATGACGTTGGCATCAGCTTGACTAGCACCAATGCCATAAATCGCCGTCTGTGAAAAAATCGGACGACGATGTAGGAAGCATCGGAAGATAGAGCTCGGTAGATGAATAGATAGACCTTCGGAGATTTGCATAGCGGTTTCAGCTGTCGCAGCATCTTCATAGAATCTTGACAGCCGTCGATCTCTAATTATCTGGAAACTTGCAGGCTTTGGCAGTGGTCGCTGTCCTGTCGTGTCTCCCTCCTCTCCCCTCCCCTCTTTCTCTCACACTCTCTTTCTCTCTCTTTTCTGATAATAAATATTTTCATGACAATCGAGCCGACTCAAGAGAGAGGGAGCTGACACGTCTACCTATGTTCGGCATTATCTCACCTTGGCTAATTCCTTCGGAAACGACTTGGTCTCTCTTCTTCTCCCTCTTTCATCGCATCGCGCATCTCCCGTTGAATGAATACGGAAGCGACGAAAGCTGGAATTTCCGGTTGATTCGGCACACTAACGATGGGGTGGTTTAACACCCCATGGGGACAGCCGCGTATACTCGCGTGCGCGCGCGCGCGATTCCCCATTGTCAGACGTTTGCGCAATCTGCCTCGTCGACAATTTGCACAATAATGGACACGCATCGGCGAGGAAACAAATTAACACCGTGGCCGTTAGGAATCGCGGTTTACCAGCTCTTCAACGCGGTTATTTATAAATCCTATATGCAACGGTTCGCTCGCGGTAGTGAATCATTTCTGTCGTACCGTTCGAACGCGCATGATCTACGCGGATTAGAGTGCGTAGAAAAAGTTGGTGAGCGATACGCGTAATTGGAAATTACCGCCCTAGATTCTCGCGAGCCGTTCCGCGAACCATCGAGAAAACCACTTCAAGCTGGATATCGGTTCTTGCATCAATATTTAATCGCAGCTAACAAGATGGCGATGGTATGTGCGCCACCCAGACGGGCTATAAAAGCACGAGGGGCCGTAATAGTCAACGTACATTCCCGGTACATCCTTGTGCCGTCTTCGACACTCGGGGCGAAGAGACGAAGAGGAGAGAAAGAGAAGCCGCGTGGCAGAGCCGCTTTCCGCGCGGCGAAAAGAAGGTGACGAGAGATCTCGTCGACGAAGATAGAGCAAATAATCCAGCCTCGTACTGCTCGCTCACTCACTCGCGGTTAGCCTGAGAATTGTCAATCGAAGGTGCCAAGAAATAAGAGAACGTTTCGAGGCGCGGCTTCTCAAACATCCTTCCTTTGGATGTGACCGCGGACTCTCTCGTCCGCTTCGTATAATTATGAGTATGCCCGATTATACGTGTTTGGACATAGTATACGCCGAGCGTATGAATATCTATCTATATTCGATACAGACGATAAATCCTTAGTTATTCGCGCGCTGATGCGAATAACTAAGGTACTCCGCAAACTATACGACGTCTCTGTGTACATCTTTATCGCATTATCTTTTACAAGTTTATTCCTAGAGATGTAACGTTTGTCGAAAGAATATTTAACAATTGTAAACTTGTGCACAGAAAAAAAGAAAAAAGTCTAGGGAGAACATTGACCGATTTGAAAACACAACTAAGAAAGATTAGCATTATTTGATCGTAGCAGGATCTTAATGATTATTTCTTGTGCAATTTTATATACATTTTCAAGTTCATCAAACTGCTTGTCGATTTTTCGGTCTTGAAAAGTAACTCATAATCAGTTCTAAGTGAACAAGAATATCACAATATTAAATTGATAATCAATTTAATAACAATAATGAATCAAGTAATAAGTATTTATTATATGCAAAAAAGTGCCAAAGAAATTGAGCAACTGAGGAGATATTCAATGCAATAGGTCTTAATTTCACACTAACCAATTAATACCATGAATCCATTGAACTAATTCCGTGACATATACGTGTATGTAAAATTCCATAATACGTTGAAAGTCGGCGCCCATACAGTGACCGCAATTCTCGTGTCCGATTTTCCGATCAGATAACTGGGTAGATAAACCGATCAGGTATACGGGCGGATGAATAGGAAGCACGTGCGTTCCTCTATGTTATACACGTTATTAGCATAAATTATGCACGTTCTGCACAAATTTGATAACAATGTACCTTCGATGCTAACATGAATGTATTCTTTGCACGTCATGAAAAAAATAATGGTTTTTAGAAAAATTCCTCGCGGGAGCGCGTTTATATTATATATATATATTTTTTTTTATTTTTATAATAAACAAATAAATCACTGAGTCACTCTTTATTTTAACAAACAAGTGACAAATCCATTATCACAATGGACATCAAAGAAGCTAATAAACCTTATAGTTTAAAGTAATTTCCTCCGTTATAGAGAACGGAAGATCACATGGAAAATCAGAGAAACATCAATTCTAGAGCCAAACTATTATTTAAAAAAAAAATCAAGTTTATAGTTTAACATTTTAGACTTGGCGTTTCTTCGCCTCCATTTTCCCGCCAACATCGCCATCATCATCGTAGCAAAGCCTTTGGTATCTTCCATGGACTGCAATTACCTGCAATTTATACTACAAGCAACATGTACAATAAGTGCGTTACCTGTATGTGTGATGCGGTACACATGTAGATATATCTACGTATAAACGTGTAGAAGAATCGGTCATAAAAGAGAGAAGAGAAGAACAAAGAAGCCATAGATCATACACGAGAAAAAATCGAATGGGAAAATAAAAATTAGTGAAATTTAATTTCAAATGTAATATATTCTTAAGTAAGTTTGAATATCGGTCACATGATGATGATTATAGAATTAAAAAAAAATCAATTTATCAATCAATTATATCTAAACAAGATAATCTAAATGTATAATTGTGTAGATACGCGATATAATCGGAAATGATTAATGAAGGTGAAAAATATAATTAGTTTTAATGGACGTTAGAATCGAATTGGTTTGCTGCATACAAGGAGACCTTTAGTGCTGAGAAGAGCGAGAAGAGGTAGAGAGATAGTTGAGAAGGCGAAGAGAAGGAAAACGAGAAGTACGAAACGAAGAGGATGCTATCTCGCGAAACAACCCGAGATGGGCCTTATTACTGGCGGGATCAAACAGCCGTCGGGGTGTTAACTGCCGCGCAGTTGAGAGGAGAACGAAGCGGCGAGAAAGAGTTGAAGTTTAACGCTGCTGCGCGGCTGATCGGGAGAGAACCGTGCATTCGTCTTTTTCTTCACCTTCCTTTCCTTCTCTCTCTTTGTCCTTCTTCTAGGCGATCATTCACGTCGGCTACATGATCTTGCGATCACTTAAAAATTTTCAATTCTTTTAAACACTTTCGAAAATGCTGATTAGATCGGCTAATGCATTTAGCTGACTTTACAACTGACTGATTTGTTGTGATTGATTTTTTTTTAAGTGACCAAGATATTTCGCTTTTGTGTGAATAAAATATATTTTTCTTCTTCATTTAACATTACAATAGGATAAAGTTGTGTCCTATTGTATACTAAATGTTAAATGATTCTTGGAGGGGGGGGGACATTCGAAATCTGAATGCTTTCTTTGAATATTCCGATGAATTTTGGGTTTAGACATTCTTTTTCCTTTTTGCTTATTTGAATACATAGGTTGGACAAATAAAATAACTCGCCGGTTCCGACATACCACCCACCGGTCAAGACACTACAAATGTTTCGAAGCATTTGGTTGACCAATTAGAATAAAGAATTTTATTAATTGATCAAAAAATGCTTCAAAACGTTTGTAGCGTTAATTTGACCGTATCCCCAGTTACAAATAGTTTCTCGAAATATCATAATTTTCTGTTTCAGATACTATATTACTATGTTAATAAAACCAATATATGCTATCAGGGGTTTTTATCAATATTAATAGTGTTTAATTTCTGAGAAATGAAGGGTTGTTGTTTTAGGAGACTTTTATTGACTCTCTTGTATACATTGACTTCTTCTATAAAAAAAAAAGTTTTGCTAAAGTATTTAAAAATTTAGCAAATCGGATACAGGTTTGAAAATAATTTTATTAGACTATCAAAATAATTTTATTATAGGATGCTCAAACTGATCGCTAGAATGTTAAAACTTTTTGTTGCAGTGCTCATCATGCTTGAACATCCTTCATAATTATTTTGATTGTACAATAAAATTATTTTCAGACCTATAATATCTAGCTAAATTTTTAGATACTTGCAAAATCGTTCTTCCATGTACACTTAATAATATACTTAATATAATACTTTTAAAATAGCTACCGTTTGTTTTGTCTACATTATTCTTAGGATGATATATTTAATATGGCATGGCAATTTCATATAATTTGATGGTTTCGAAACGTATGCATAACTTATCATTCAGTACTGATCAAATAATAAAAATATAATTGATGATTAACTTGCAAAAAGTAAGATAAGGGATAAAACTGGGTATATTTAACGAAAAACTCCTTGTACACTCACAGAAGAGATTTCTAAATGTAATGCTATTATTCTTTTATATATCATAAAATAAAATTCATATAGAGACAATCATAATTATCATTGGGAAGGGAATATATTCTTACATGGAAAAATTTTTTAATCTAAAATAAAATGATCTTAGTGCTATCGCATTAATTTTCTCAGACAAATTTAGATTAGATAATGGAAATTTGTGGTGAATCTCATAATATTTTTGATTTAACAATAGATTGATTTGAGGAAAATTTGAAGTTTTTTTTTTATATGAAATATCACGAAGGCCCACAAGGGAGCTGCTCGCTTCGTAAGTACCAAAAATATCTGATTTTATAGCCAAATGATCCATAAGGACTTACTTGATCGTACGGTTTTCTATCAGTGATATTTCAAACTGCGTAGCGATTAATCATCGTGTGTTATAACATCAAGCAACTTTTTATTCTAAATATAAGAATATATAAGCTGAAATTAATATGTATTACTCTTGTCTCAAAGTAATAAGTCAATCTTATTTCGATGGAGGAGAATAAGAATTATAGATCTTATGTTAATATTGCTTTATATTGCACAAGATTGTAATAAGATTAAATATATCAAGAATTTTTAGTCTTTATTAGAAATCTTTTCTGAGAGGGTAGATTTACGGCGCCGTACGCATAAGCACTTGTTAGAAAATGCAGAAAGGAGCCTCCAATCTGTCTGTCAATAGCGCGTACGTGTAAATAATCGTCGAGCATCCCACGATAACAACGGCTTGAAGCCACCAATTACGTGTAATCTTACCTTACCGTAATTTTATGTCGAAAATACGGAAAATAAGGGACATTCAAACGTTATTCTTCTGATTTCTATTGTTATCTTTACCGGCATTCGAGCGGAAATATACGGTAGTAGACGTGGGTACAGGTGAGTAAACATAGAAAATTGTTTACTGACGATTAACCGTACATCCATGAGATAATATAGATACGGTGTGCAATCTTTCAAGACAATTTTATGCACGGCATTTTGGCGAATAAAAAAATAGGGGAAAATTGCCAAAATGTACTACTCAAGATATATTTAATGTTACATTCCTCATTTGGTATTAATTTGCATGCAATTTAATATTAGAAATTATAGCAATTAATGTTTAAGACACTTGATCTATTCTACATTTAATCTCTTGCCAAAAATAAATTAGGTTGCCATAAGTCTTATGATGTAGTGTAGAAGATAGACTCGCTAAAGCATTGACTTGGCGCGAGACGCGACCGCGCCTCTTGATTAAGTTGATTTCTTAAATTACACTTTTTAGTTTTCAATATATCTCCTTCAAAAGTATTAAATTTTCGAATAGAAAAAATGATTGAAAAGATTTATTAATAATAAATTTAAAAATATTTTCTATCAACATATTTAGCTTATCATCAGGTATATTTGATTTAATATTTTATGATTACAATAATAATTATCATAAAATAATAAATAAATAAGCATGTTGGCAGATCGTATTAGTACAATTAAAAATACTTCGATTGTTGATGATACACGTTTTAAGAAATATGATATAGAAATTTGAAAAGAAATTTTACAGGTACATATCAATTCAATTTTTATAATAAATGTAATATGTACATAAAATATTTTACAATAAATTTACACAGAAAAAAATTGCACATTGTTATTATCAGCTATGATAAATGTGCAAAAATTTTGTGAATCATACCTGATATTTTATTTAAAATATTTGTGTGTATACTGTTAAACTTTTAACAATCAAATTTAAACGCTGACGCAGATTTAATGTGACTAACAAATATATAATTAAATATATAATATAATTAATCTTATTATTTGATGATCTTTTAAATATATTTATTCTAAAATA
>QKQZ01020920.1:0-17910 GCA_003595255.1 Solenopsis fugax
AAATTTAATATTTAATATTTAATATTTAATATTTGTCCTATTGTGCGCAGCCCCTAAATCTTACTGCTTTAAGTTTTCCTATGTGCCATGGCCTTTACGGTTTAAGGCTTGCTACACTTAGGCTCAATGCACACAGGACGCGTCAACGCGTTACGCGTGGCGAGGTAGCCAATCATTCTTTCGCTTTCTTAATCTTTATTGTAAAAGCGAAAGCATGATTGGCTACTCGCTACGCGTAACGCGTTGACGCGTCCTGTGTGCATTGAGTNATTGTAGATCGGAATTTGTTGCGCTTCATAATTCATGTAGAATGGGCTTTAACATTTCAGTGAGTGTTTCCGAACGAAGTCGCAATATGGTGGAGTGTTACGTGCGTTATATGATAGCTTCAGTAAAATATTAAATTTATTTTTTATCTTAACTATCATTCATGAAAATATTAGTACTAACTTGTGAAACAATATCCAGAATAATCCGAATGTCTATGTAGACTATTGTAGACTTGAATATTCGAATTCGTTGTCTTGTACTGTTGCAATGAAATTATTAATAATTTTGATCGGTTTCTCTTAAAATATACAAGGCTTGAAACTTATTGTAAAAATCTTCAACTGGTTCATTCTGCCGAAGAATTGAACATCTTTTCCGTAGTTATTTACGATTTCGTTGAGTGAATTTCGGAATTGATTTACTGTCACTGGTGTCAACAAAATAGACACGACCTTCTCAATTCACTGTGTGAAGACTAACGACTATATTTTGGCCTAAAAAAATCTATTTTTTCTTATTCACGAAGATTTAATGGTCAGTATTTTTTTACAAAATGAATCAAGTATATGTAAAAACCCATTTCCTAAAATTAAATTAATTCTATTTTTTGGAAAAACCTTGAAGATCTAATTTTGTGTTTACTCTAACAGTATGATATTAGATTAATGTTCAACATTATTTTGTAATACTATAATATGAAATTAATAATCATTTCCTATGTATTTTTACCTGCTGAACATAAATCCGTTGAACAATTTGATCAGATTTTGACTGCAGATCTATAGTCATCTATTTGATCAATCTGCTTACAATCTATCGATAAAGCCTGCTAACATACTAAGTTAGCAGATTGGTGATAATAATTGTGTTCTGTTTCATGCATGATGCATATGATGCATCATTTATTCTTATTTAATATTCAGTAAACAATAAGAATAATTGATGCTTTATACATTTCATATATGAAACAGAACCCTGGTTAATGTCTTTTTTTATTTTCTCTTTGCTTTGTTTTGTCAAGCAAGGGTATTACATAGGCTTGCATTATGGTTATAAATTAAACCATAATTGAAGTAATGAAATTGAATAAGTGAAATTTATGTGGCTACTGAAACAGATCATAAAAACAGATGACAATAGATGTTTCCTTTATTAACTAGAGTCTTTAAAATCTTTAAAATATTTAATTAATATATTTCGGCAGTGACTCTATTTTGCATTATATTTTCAGCAATGCATCCATTGAGATCGACAACTTTCCGAGGCGATGAGGAATCAAGATCAACACGTAATGAAGATCACAATACTTATTCAGTTTTACATTCAAGAACTGAAGAAGAAAAGCAAAGGCGTAGGCGAGAATGGCAACGCCAGCAAGAACGAGAGAGGCAACATGAAAAATTGAAACAGCAAAAGATTTTAGAGTATGAAAGAAAACGTGCACAAGCTTTAAAGTATGCTGAAGAAAAACCCTTGCGTCACAGCAGAAGTAAAAGTGGCAGTGAGTCTCCCTCTCATCATCAGTACAGAGATAGATCTACATCAATTACTTCCAAATCTGGTAGTCTGCATGAAAAGTGAGTTTACAACACACATATGTACAAAATAGTTTAATATTCTAGAAATGGCCAATTATCTCCAAAATTAGTTTAGAAACTAGAAAGATTTAAAATTGACTTCCTGCATCAGCATTACCCAATGAACATCACAGAGAGGTTGCTTAATCAAACTTTGTTTTTTTTTTTTGCATATATTGATCACTAAGCAACCTCTCTGCAGTGCCCAGATAATGTTGATACTGACGGTCAACTTTAAACTCTTCTAGCTTCTGAATTAAAATTTTGAACTTGTATGTGTATATATATGTTTACATACCATATACGCACACACACGCACACACACACACACACACACATGTACACATAGTATATACATATATATATGTATATGCGTATGTGTGTTCGTATACACTTTGGTCTCTTTTCACACAGTAGGTATTTTTTTTTTACACGATTTGTTACACTTTTTTCACACGTTTTATTTTTACATGGTTTCTTAATAATAATGATAAAGACGTTTTATCTGCAAGTTTAATTGAACAAGGACTACAATTTGTTGATGATTTGGAATATCATTTCATTATAAATGATCCCAATGTTGAACAAATTGAACAATTCCAAATGTATTTGAAAGCTTGCATGGCTGATTACAATGAATTATTAAAAGAAAAAGAAATAAAACAGACATCACAGTTGACACAAAATAATAAGACAGAAAATATTTCAAGCGATGGAAGTGATTTTGTTCTAATAGTAAAAAAATAAATTTGTATTATAACATTAAGCAACAAATAAAATTGATTTAAGACTTTTTTTTCACTTTTGTCAACACATTAGCTTTTCTACTATGTATTTATTAAATAAAATGTTTTCAGTGAGTGCATTTCTATATTTTAAATTGCTTTTTGTATAATTTACGTTACTTTAGTACAAGTTTTGTGCTTTGTTGCAAGTTAATTTTTACACAATTTTTTTGCACGATATGCATCCACCATGTAAAACGAGGAGACCCAAGTGTGCGTGCGTGTGTATATTGAATTATGATCATATATTACAATCCAAACATTTATTGGTACTTGATAAAAATGTAATTAGAACTTAAAAATATCTGGGAAAAGAAAAGGAGGAAGGGGAGAAAAAGAAGATATTTCACGAAATAAAATAAAAAAATTAACCTAATTAGTATAAAATAATTTATTCTTTTAGAAAAAATTGTTTACAAGATAGTATAAAAATATTCATGTATTAAAATTTAAAGCAATGCTATTTTATTGTTTATTGAGGATTATAGTTCAATTAATACTGTGAATGCTGTGAAACATTCAACCATGAAACGATATATCATTCAAATGCTTCAAAGTAAAATTTTCTGTCCTGATTAATCAATTATAATACTTTAAAATATTTTTAGTGCTAACTGCATACTGCACATAGTGTGACTATTGCAACTGAAGATTATATGGTCAATCACTGGTTACTTATGTCAATTTTACAGTGACACTAATGACATTTAACAAAAAAAATAATTTTTTATAAATGTATATCCAAAAATAAAACTAATTTCCTGAAAAAGAATATCTGGTTATTTTAATATAGAGAGTGTAAAGGAAAGTCGCCAATAATGGCATAGCGCTTCTAAAATAGCACCCTTTTATTTTTCGGGAATTAAACATTGCACTGTACTAATAAAAACTGATAAAAACATGATTTGCTTAGATAATTAAAGAAATAAAATCCCATAATTAATACATTCATAACTTTTTCTATATAAAATCTGCTAAAAACATTCTTGAAAAGTGAAAATAAAATTTCAACAATTTTCTTTTGTAAATTGTATAGTTTAAACAATATTGAGTATATTATTAATAATATTAGATTTGTTTGTAGCTCTCTAAATTGATTTTGTTTATATTTTTTTCTTTCATATTTTTCTCATAATGCTATTTGAAACATAAAATCGTTGGATAATATGAATCAATACACTTCTCTCTGAAAACAGACTATAGATCCGGTAATCTTTTTTATGGTAAGTCTAATTTTCAATGTTGCACCTTGTACAGGTTGACAATCGAAAAGAAAGCTTGGCTGCTAAAATAAATCATTGTTAGCTTGTAGAACAACATAATCAAGATAAAATCGCAAAAAATATATTAACCCACTAATATGTCAATTTTAAGACCTAATTTTTCAGACGCTCTTTTTGAGTTGTTACAAAATATTAATTATTACAAAATATAAAACATAAAAACTGCTATACCATCTGATAGAAGACATTTTTAATTTATTGTATTTTATTTTTAAAGTTTTATTTTGAGCTCTTATTTAAGAAATATTATCCAAAAACAAAGTGATGCTGGTATTGGTGACTTTCCTCTAATAATTACTAATAATTTAACAAATTATTAAAACTCTTTAGATTAGATGGATCTACGAGTGGGTCAGTACCTTTGTTTAGAGGTCCTGAGAATGCACAGATTAATACTATGGAACTACGTCGAATTAAAGTTGATATTCATAGAAATATTCCTGTAAAAGGACCTGTTAGCGAACTGCAACGAGAGATACTTAATCCTGAAGATGTGATCGTCAAGAGAAGAGAGGGTAAAATGTTACATTTCTTTAAAATCATTATATTTTTTTATATTTTTATTCTTTGCAGAAAATTATTATCTAGCACTGCAATGAGTGAAGAGTGAAGATTATGTTGTAGACAAAACATTGGTATGGTCTGCAGTAATAATGATATGTCTATTGTATCAATAGCATAAATGTTATATTGGCACTAGATTGATGCATTGAGAGGTTTAGTCCTTATGCATATGAAAAGTTTTTACTATAAAAAATCGATGAACTCCATGAAGATAACAGAAGATCACGAAGAAAAAAATACTTGTGAATGCTTTCAACAGAGAAGAATTTCTTACTATCCATACAACATGTAAACGTCCTTTGGACATCCGATTTATGTCCTTAAATGTCCTATTTATGTCTCCATATTTCAAATGTCCGCAAGATGTCCGAAAAACGTATTCTGGATTTCCAATTATATATAGGCCGGTATTCATAGTCGATTCTTATTTCAAGATCGTCTTAAGTAATGTCTTAAGATGCCAATACGACTCTCTGATTGGTTGATGATATCTTAAGACAGTACTTAAGACGATCTCAAATATAGGAATCGACTATGAATACGGCCCATAGTCCAGAATACGTCTTCCGAACTTCCCGCAGACGTCTGAAATACAGAGACATAAATGGGACATTTGAGGACATAAATCGGATGTCCGAAGGATGTCCATGTGTTATATGGGTATTTTGATCTGCGACTTTTTCATAAAGGATATAAGGTAAATGTCAATACAAAAACTTGAAAAGTTTCCATGTCAGAATGATGTGCAGATCCAATATGTTTAAGTACTCAAATAATATTTAAAGAATATTCAAATAATATATTGCATGTTTGATATATTTTTGTTTGATGTGTACAAATTACAAACAAATAATGCTATAAGAATTCTTAACTATAATTTTATTTGACAACATGAAAGTCAAATTTTGATTTATAAAAAATAGGAAAACAAGTAATATAAAATATAAAAAAAACTTTTTGCAAAAAAAGTATTTATCATTTTTTATCACATTTCTAAGAGCAAAGAGGGAAATGTTGGTTAAATCTTCATCGACATCTTCCTCATTTCACTCATCTTCAATCTTTTTGTCGTCAGTTTCACTGTCCGAAACCTCACTCCAAACTAAATCTTGTGATCGTTCGCATAAAATAGAATATTTTCAGAGCGTTTTGTTGTCTCAAATATGGATCTGTTCTGAATTCTTATATTTATTATAATGAAAATATTCCTATTCTTATAATAATAATTTTTTACTTATATTAAGATAACTGCATCTTACATGGCCTATCTAAGCTTTGCGATTTTTTATAATTTTTTGCTAAGTCCAAAATTAAAAACTGATAGATTCAAAATAGAAAATATTTTTAAACATTAATTTAAAATATGGAACAATTTTAAATATTTACGTAGGTGCAGTGAAGTTTTTTCAAAAAAAGAGCCATTTAGGTCGTATTCGATACATGTATACTCAATATGGCCTAATTATATATTTTCCTCTTTCACAAAAAAAATATTAGAAAAATGGATAATAAAGTGATCCAATGCTATATTTATAAGTTTATTAACATATTGACATGTTTATTAAAATATTAACAAATAAGAGTACACAAAGAACTTTTTTCGTCAGCAATTCATTAAATAAACAATTGACTTATCTTAACTTTCCCTCTTAAAATCATGACTTATGAATCAAAGTTTAGTAGGTAGATAAAAATTTATGATCTAAAGTAATAAAAATATTGCAAAAACATTAGAATGTGTGTGTACTCATTATTGATCTAGGTCACATTAGTCTTACCTTACAAAGAGTTTTCTTTGTTTGGTTATAAGAGAACAAAATAAAAATTATGATGAAAATAAAAATTAAATACAGCGTTGTAAAGTATAAATATAAAACTATAATAATGTAAACCTCAGAGATTAATAATTATCACTTGATAGTTATAAAAAGCAGTATTTTTTCCATGAAATATTAGATCATGAGAAACATAATCAAGAAAATTCTACTTTTGATCTCGCTACCAACAGAATATACAAACTGAGCAGTCAACTGTTATAAACAAGTGTTGATGTTGTATAACATACTAGCGTGATTTGTTCAATTTATCATGTAACTACTTAGAAACGACAAGTAGGCCATATTGGATATTAAGCCATATAAGGTACACTTATCTTACATATTGAAATAAAGACAAAAATAGTAAAAAAAACATGATACACTTGCGAAAAAACAATTTCGCTGGTCCAACCGGATTACTAATAAGACACTCGACTTTTATTTGTTGTTCAAAACATAATTGGTGAAATACAGTAATGTAGCGTCATTTAGCTGATAAATTTTCACTATCTACAATTTTTTTTAGGGAGGCGATTCTTTTCGTTTACTATTTAACAAATAATTCAAAATTGAAATTTTATCTGGGTTATTAAAGCCCTGGTTGGACCACGCAGGTTTAAGACTTTGCCTTGTCACGCGATGTTGTTTGTATGAATTAGAGACAAGAAATGATATATAACATTAATTGTGTTATATAAAAATATAATTTCGTAATCCTGAAACTTAAAAAGTCCTACCTAAAAAGCCTGAAACATGAAATGATTCAAACTTAAGGCCTTTATCACATATAAGTATTAAATAATTCTTGAAGTAATGATACATTTTTCAGTCAAAAACTGCCATTATAGCTGAGAAATGTACCATTACCTTTGTATATTTCACAGGTTTCAGGATTATTATGTTTTTAAGAGAAAACTAAAAATAAAGCTGTACGTAGAAATTCATTGCGTTGTGTTTCTCTCTTCTGATGTCGTATAATCAATATTTTAATTTGCCTTAATTTTTAATTACTATGAAAAGATGCATACATTAATTAAAAAATTTTCTTTTACAGGAAATATAATTTCGTAATCCTGAAACATGTTAGTGCTACAAAACGAAGAAAATAAATGGTAAGAGAAATTCCATAATGAAGGTAAGATTATACTTTTTATAATTTATTAAGATAAGCAGACATTATTTATAGCGGAGTTAGACGAGCATTTAGAGGAGAGAAGAATAGGCGGAATAAAATTAGGAAAGAAAAAGGTATGGGCGCTGGCGTACGCGGATGACCTGGTACTACTAGCGAAAAATAGGGAAGCAATGATAAATATGATGGGAACACTAAGAGGATTTTTGAGGGAAAGGAAACTAAAGGGAAATACAGATAAATCAAAGGTGATGGTCTTTAACAAAGAGGGGAGGGAAAAGAAAATGAAATGGGAATGGGGGAAAAGGGAAATTGAAGAGGTGCAGACATTCAAGTATTTTGATATCAATTTTAACGATGATTACGAGTGTCATATAAAAGAATTAAAAGTAGGAAGAAAGGTAGGATAGTGGCGAACATGGTGTGGGAGTTAGGAGAAAGAATTTGCAGGAATGATTTTTTAAGGAGATGGATGCTGTTTAGGTATTTAATGGAGAGTATAATGTCTTACGGGATAGAATTGTGGGGTTGGGGAAAAGGAAAGAGTTTGAGAAAATAATGTTGGATTATATAAGATGGATGTTTAGATTGGATTTTTGTACACCAAAATACTTGATAACGAGGAAACTGGGAATGAATAAGTTAAGAATAGGATGGGATTCAGAGCAAGAAAATATGAGGAAAAGATTGAAACGATGGAAGAGGAAAAATGGGTAAAATTATGTTGATAGGAAAAAAGAAGGGAAAGATGAAAGGATTTATATAGAAGAGAAAGGGAAAGATATTATAGGAATGGTTGGAGGGTAATAGTGATAGATGGTATACCAAGGATAGAAAGAGATTTAATTGAGGAAATAAGGGAAAGAAAGAGGGATGTTTAACGACAGGAGCAGGATCGTAGGATTAGATTCGAGAGGCAAAGTATAATGAGAGATATAGAAAGTTCATGGATAAGAGCAAAATAACTGACTATTTAGAGAAGAGTGAATTGAGAAAAGGGAAGAAAGAGGAAGGAATAAGAGCTGATGAGAATAAGATGTGGGAATATGGAACTGGACAAGTATTGGTTAGAGGAGGAAGAAAGGAAATGCGTCTTCTGCGAGGCGGGGATGGATAATTTGGTACATTTTATAGGGGATTGCGAAATAACAAAAGGATGGTTTGAGAGATTAGGGGATTGCGCGGAGGAAAGAATAAGAAGATTATGTAGAATGATGTAATATTACTATTTTAATTTTTAATTTTCTTTATTTGTAATTAATAAATTTAGCACATTATCGCTAAATAAACAGAACACAAGGATTAATGATAAAGTTTTATACATAGCTTTTTACATTCAAAATGAATGTTTATTTAATACTCGCACAATAAGAATATAAATAATCTTTATATATTTAATTTACTTCTGATATAAATATTATATGTGTATTGGAAAACTGTTCAGTCTCTCAGAGATTTTAAAAATTATTATGTAATCTTCAATTATTTAATATGTATATGTATATATTTATTTATATACGCATGATGTTCCAAAATTTACGAATCGAAATATAATAAAAATGTTCTAGTTTCAAATAAAATAGTTATTTGTAAGTTTTTATTTTAAGCAATAGTTTTCGAGATATCAGATTTAAAAATAATCACGAGTTACATTTAGACGATCATCTGTCATGCAGTCACTAATACTACCGTACTCGCGATTAATGGACGTGTGACTAAAATGTCTAAACATAGTTTGTGATTGACCTGATTGACTAGCTTTAAACACTCGTATCTAAAAAAATTATTTTTGAAATAAAATTTACAAATAGTTATTTTACTTAATTTATGATTCTTGTTCTAAAATTTTAAAAAATATTGAGCGAATGAGATTGAGTGACAGTTAATGTAAAGAGCTTTTAATTAAAGTAGTATCGGTTATCACTGATTGGTTCGCCATGTTTGGATTATTCCGAGTTTTTGCGTTATACTATTTTCAAGATTGTGTTAAGAAATTATTTATGTTAAGAAATGGGAATAAATAAATCTTGTGTATATATAAAATAATATTGTTTAGTGCACAAAACAATGTTATTACAACGAAAATAATGTTATTGATTTTTGTTTCTACTCTAACATGGTTAGTTACGTTCTAAAATTCATGTTCGCGATAATATTCTAAAATTACTGTGGAACGTATCTGCTATCGTTATTTCAGTACAATATTATGTTTGTTCTTTAAACATGTAATTCAATAATTTAAAAAAATCGAAAATTATTGCTGAAGAAGACTATTAGTCGAAACGTTTGATATATAATTTATATTACTATGAATAGGATAATATTTAAAACTTACATTAAATTGCTCGTCATTAACCGTTAACCTCCCTTTGCATGTATAGTTGTTGTACCTTATCTTATAACTGAAACTGACAGCAATACTGTTGAATAAACTGAGACCATACATATCCCTTTTTGTTCGCAGGATTTTTCTTAAACATGAAACTTTTCTTATGACGCTGATTAAAGGCTTTCTAAGTTAATGAGGCGCAAATTTTAATCTTTCTTAACGTTAATAATATAATACATTGAGTTTTCAAATGTTTCGATTCTTCTTCGAGTTATCATCATGTATAATACTGTAAATTCCGATGATAAATACTCAATAACGTCGTGGATTTTCACGGGCTTTCACGTGTTTAATGTGTCATATTAATCTTTTTCATAAAAAACGTTCAATTATTTCTATTTGAAATCATGTCTTACTTAATTTATGTTCGATATTTACAGAAGGGTGTTCGTGTTTCTATTAATGTGATTTCTATGCTTAGAAATTCTCATTTTTAATTGTCTGTCTCGTTTTTAATTATTTGCTTGATATAAAAAACGTCACTTTTATTTGTTCGACTTTTTAATTTTTAATTATTAAAAATCTTTATGATATATTATTTCTTGTTTAACGTTTTGATTCGTAAATTTCGAGCTATACTGTACACATACATACATATATGTGTACACATGTGCATGCGCGCGCGCGCGAAAATTTTTGCTTAGTGGAAGATATTATTGTATCAGCGATACAAAAGTAATACAAATTAAAGAAGTATGCAACAAATATAAGTTTAGATTGGGTCAAAATTTTCAACAATACTAGAAAGACAGATATGAAAATGCAATATTTTATTTCACAGGAGACGCTGTTCTATATCAGTGCTACAATAAGAATGATTGAAGAAAATCCACAATGAAGACAAGTTTAAATTTTTTACAGTTAATTTGAAGATGAATAACGAATGATGAAGTTTTATTTTACTTTTTTTACATATTAAAATAATAAATTTATTTAATACAATTTAAATAAAAAAATGTTATTTGTACATTAATTTACTTACAATACAAATATTATATTCCTTTTTTATATTTTAGAAAAAACAATGTCTATTTTTTAGATTTAAAAAAGTATACGTTTTAGTTACATTTTTAAAGAATATACATACATACATACGAAGAAAATTTTGCTTTGCAAAAGATCGTACGATATAAAAGCAATAAAATTAAAGAAGTTTGCAATAAATATAAGATTAGATTGGTTCAAATTTCAACAACACTAGAAAGACATGATATGAAAATGCTCGAAAATATATATCCTGATATCCAGATATCTAAATACTTCACGGAAAATATTTTAAAAGAAGATATTATATCAACGTTAATACTACATTTAAGATATTTAATTTCATTGTTATTGTAGCGTTAATATAACAAAAGACATTGTTATTAACGCTACAATAACAATGAGGATTGAAGAAAATCCACAATGAAGACGAATTAAATTTGTTACAGTTAATTTTAGGATGAACAATGAATGGTGGAATTTTATTTTACTTTTTTCTATATAGAATAAATTTGCTTAGAAAAGAGAAGTCATGAGATAGGTGTGGAGTGGTGAGATACTATGAGATTTCGTATAATACGCGTTGAATTCTAACAGCAACCGTTAAAATTACAATTTATTTAGACATTGTAGGATGGTTATTGGTCATTAGCGTTTACTACGCTCTTATAAAAGCTGAATTTCAGTTTTGCAGGTAGCAGCGATTTTTACAGATGTATACTCTTTATGTAATTTTGAAAAGTATGTTAAATATTAAATTTTTAACTTTAATCTAGCTAGAAAGCCTTGAATACGGCTTTCAAATAATGTAATTGAATTTAATGTGTGTATGAATTCGGCATATAAAATTATTTATGGAAGAGGGTTTTGAACAATTTGTATTACTGATATTATCATTCTAGCGACTTTACAATCTCATTGCGGACATAATGCTTACTAGCAATAAAGAAATTATTTTAAAAAATTATTTTGTAAGCCAAAGAATTAATTAAAAATTTTTTTTCAAATAAAATATACTTATAAATTGTTCATAAAATCTTGTTTTGTGGTACTTATTAGAGCGAAATTTACGAAGGATTATTAATTTGTGTTTTTTTACAATTAAAAGTACCTTTTATGACATTAGTTTATGTCATCCCCCCCCCTCTTATTGCTTTATCTCACAAACGCATTCTTTTTTTTTCTCTCTTCAATAAACTGTAAATTAACTTTGTTTTTTATAGGGTAATTGGTAGAACTCAACAGCTAACAAACTGTTCATAAGAATTATGTTACGTAAATATTTATTGAGTTATTTTAAGAAAACAACAAAAATTCCACCACCTTCCCCCTTTTTCTTCTCTAATATAAGAATATAAATAAAAAAATTTTATATGTATTATATATTTACTTACAATACAAATACATTCCTGTTCTATATTATAGAACAAATTTTAGTTTAGAAATTTATTATAGAAAAAAGTCTTAAAAAAATTTTTTTTAGATACATGTAATTTTTAATTATATTTTTATTAATTTGAAAGTACACATACATATCTGTGAAGAAAATTTTGCTTTGTAAAAGATATCGTATCAATGATACAAAAGTAATAAAATACAAATAATCCTAATATGCCCGGGAAATGTAATAATAAATTAAAGATAAAAAGTAATAAAAAATAAAAGTAATAAATTAAAAAATAATAAAATTAAAGTTTGTAATAAATATAAAATTAGATCTGGTCAGATTTTTCACGAACAATATTGAGACTATATGTACAATCAATAAATGGATATGAATGGAGAAGATATTCGGAGATAAAAATCCTACATCAGGGAAGATATTCTATTTCATGGAAGATATTGTTATATCAGCGCTACAGAAGAGATGATACAAAAACGATTGAAGAAAATTTACAAGACAAGCTTAAATTTTTTGTAATTGAAATTATTCAAGATAAATAACAAATGAAGAAGATATTTAAAAACAAAATTGGTAAACATCTTTGCAATTTAAAATTAAAATTGATTAAATATAACGAAAAAGACATGTATACTTTTTTCAAAATACTTAATATAAAAATTTTTTTTATTCTGATTATTACATATTATATAGTAATTTTATTGAATAAAAAATATAGAATATATTATATCAGACTAAATTATTTTTTTAATGATTAATCTTCTTTGTAAAATCTCATTTTTTTAAATTTATGATTAACAAATATAATTATTATTACTAATTTTCGAAAACAAAACACATTGAAAAAATTGTCATATTAATGATACAAGGGGAAAGGATTAATACAACTAGATATTTTCTAATCCAAAGTGGACTTTACGCTGGGTAAGTGCATAGAATTATTTGTAACTTAAAATTGATTTTTATTATCAATATTGCTTAAATTGGAACATTTTATGTTTAACAGGACAGCGGAACAATCTCGAAAGCGGGACCCATTAGATCATATTAGGAATGAGATAGGTGATTGAAAAAAAGAAATTCGCGATAAAGACAAAATAAAATGAACGGTGAGGATATACGAAAATAGGTAAATATCTGTTCTTTAAAAAGCAATTGTAAAAATTGAAGTTAATTAAATAACAAATAGAAGCTTATATAATACTTCCAATATCATGTTTTTTCGTATTTAAAAATTAAAAAACGATTTTATTAGTATAATAATATATAATGATATATATTTGTTTTATGATTAATACATATACAATTTGTAGCACTCAAGACTAGAATTTTTATCAACGTAAATTTTCAATGATTTTAATGTAATTGAAACAATCAATCTCCTAATAATAAAAAAATGTTGCAATACAAATTGAAAAAAATAAGAATGCTTAGATATGTACTTTATAAAATTATCATTTTCTAAATTATTTAATTTGAATATTAATTTCAAAATGGTTGATATATTAGTAAATCTCATTTTTTAATTTACAAATATAATCTATTATTGTGTGCTAATTTTCAATGAAAAACAAAAACAGAAATATTGTTGTCAATGTGGTAGTCTCTACGGAAGATTATAATCTGATAAATTATTGTACAATTGAACTAGTAAATAATAGATAAGGTAAATTATTAAATGTTTCAATTATTTTTATTGAATTCTATTTATTGTTGCATAGGAATTTTAATTGCTATGTATTTATAAAAGAAATGTTTTTTGATAATCAACTATTGCACATCATTTTTAAATATTAGGATTATAAATTTACTATTTAGAAATACATAAAATAGTATAAAAATAATTTTTATACTGATATTTGGCATTTGTTTTATATCATTATTTTTAGAAGTTTACATGTATCATTGTAAATTAAAATTTTGCTTTAAATTCTTTTAATAAAATACAATACTAAAATAAACTGGAAACTTTAATTATCATGTACTTTTAATGATTTTAACGGAATTTTGAACATCATTAAAATATTATCAATTAATTAATACACATTTATAGAAATAAAAAAAGAATATATTCTAGTAAAAATGGGAAAAAAATTTATTAAAATATATATTTGACAAAAAAATTATTGAATATTGTTTTAAATTGTAGGTCAATCATCAAAATATAAGCTTCTAGATATTGATAATTAGGTATATTAATTTCATAATTGTTATTAATTTTACACATTTAATCACACTTTACCAACGATGGAAGATACGACGTAATATATTTTTTAGATGATAGATTGTATTTTCATTGGAAGATGTGATTCTGTACATACTACGTGTAAGGTTATTACTATTCTCCCCTGAAGATTTTTTGCAATTTGTTACTGTTATTAAATACTAAATAGTAACTACATAGTATATAAAAAATTACAAATTTTAATCAGATTTAGAAAAAGTTATATATATTAAATCATTACAAAGAAATATTGTGTTTCGGAAGTTTATGAAAAGTTTTATAAAATAAATATCTTTTAATAATTATTACACACTAAAGATATTAAATAAATATAAATTTCATATTTACAAATTGTTTTGAATGTCTTATTGGTTACGAATTATACTCATTGCAAGTGTTATATCATCTAAGTATACTGTATAATTTTTTTATCATGCTTTGTACTTAAATTTCTTCCTATATCTATTTTTTAAATTAATATATTTAGAAATTGTAAGATATTATATTACTTTCTTATATATACCTAGTTAAGATTATAAAATTCTTTCCCAAATCTAATTTTTATACATATTTTTATTACTTGCGCAAACATGTAGTGTTTATAGTAATATCATTGCTATTGTCATAATAATAAGCAATCATGATTAAAAAATAATTTAAAATAGAAGATAAGTATAAGAAGGTTAAATAATCAAGAGAAACTATACAAATTATTGGAACTTTTTTATTTGTACATATATAGATTTATATTATTAAAGAGCATATATATAATAATTATATAGGAGAAGGATGTAAACCAATATTCGACAGGGAAGAAATAAAGAAGGCTGTAATCAAAACTAATGAAGTGGAAGAACGACGTACAGTTGTAGCTATAGATAAAGAACAATCAGGTATGTTTTATAGTGTACATTTATTAATTATTTTTTAAATTAATAAATATGTAAAATTGCATTAAAATTTTTTTTAAATACTCGAAACTTTTTGAATAAGAAAAACATAATACACTTATATTTTCACTATGTACAGAGTGTATAAAAAAAGTTGAGACCCTAGAAAGTCTCGGAAAATATAAGTTTTATCAAAAAATGTTTTAGATAAAAGTTTAGGATTTGAAAAGATCTATTAACTTAATCTTATCAGTTTGTTATTGAATGACGTTGCAAAGGTCAAGTTAAGGTCACTTTAAATTTTTTTTTAATGAAACTTTTTATTATATATTCTTATAGTTTTCCTTGTGACCTTTTCTAAACACCAATTTTATCTACTTTGGATCAACTGTTTCGAAGTTATCGAGGTTTATATGGTAAAATGTCTAACCAACGAAGGCAATTAAGATCGCGGTGATTATGAGAACATCAAAATAAAGACTGATCCTTGATCAAGATTAGAATATGACAATTGCCTACCATTGTAAAATTGCTCACCATTCACCATTTGACAAAATGCATTCGATTATAAAAAAATGATACAGCATTTCTGATATATGTAATCATTAATGAACGTAGCTTGTAAGATTCGACAGTGAAAATCATCCAGATTTCGTGATTTTGTTTTATTCATTCTATTTCTTTAGATAACTTCACAAAAAGCAATCAAACGGCAATAAATATCAGGTAAACGAAGTGACTACTCGATCATTCCTCTTCTGCTTATTCACCGATCAGAAAAAACTAAAATAATTACGAACATTTTTATCAAAATGCGGCTCTGCACTACTATCCTGCTGAAACTACTCCTCTCAAAGTTCTCACCTACGATAACAATTATTGCCGAAAGTATGTGATTTTTCAACATATTTTCATACTTTGCTGTTATTAGATTGCCATCGATGAAAAATGGCTCAATTATAACACTTAAAACATCTGCCTAAATATTTAATTTTTCTGGATAATTATGTGTGTGCCTCTATTAGCTTTCAATGAAGTAAATATCAGTACCAGAATCTACAGTTGTGTCTATTGACGTGATCATTCAAAAGTTGTTTCATCCGAGAAATGCTGCCGAGAAAAGTTGTTTCATCAGACATTTGATTAAACTATTTATGTTGAATAGGAAGTTGGGTTTTGCATCAATTCTTTGTATCATGAGTTTACAAAATTCAGTTTGATGTTCCAAATCATTAATGTTCAGCTCTTGCACAATAAATTTTGACGAATAAAATTAATTTATTTTAAAATTTTATGCACTGACATTTGATTGTCATATTGCTGAGCTGTCTTATAGAAAGGTTTAGATAAAGGATTGTGCAACATCCAATGCTTTTTTTCTAGATTAGTCACTAATCTTTCTAGAATTGTTCGATTTTTTTATGTTTCCAGTTTCTTCAAAGCGCTTTATCGTTCGTTCGAAAAAAGATAAGAACAGTAGATTTTGAAATATTAATGTTTTTATCACGAAACGTCTCATTGAAAAATTGTCCTACGTCATTATAAAATCTCTCTATCGATCATCTTCGCTAAAAAGGGTTCTTCATTAAAAAGGGTATTCTTTCTTGTTCTGAAAGATATGACATAATCATGGAGAAAAATAATTGAAATAAATACTCTGTAAGTACAAAGAAAAAGATATGTACGTTCCGAATAATGTGAAGAAAAATTAATTTTTGAATGATAAAAAATTAAAATAAAATTCAGACACCCACAAAAAGTAGACTTCAAAATGAAAGTATTTGAGGCATTCAAATAAAAAAATAGTGAATTATATTTTTGCAAAATGATGCAAGTTGCATTAAAAGTATGGCTAGAACCAATATTTATTACATACGTCGAGAACTTGACTAAAACGATGCGTTGAGTAGATAAGATGTACAATGTAATCAACCTCTAAAAAGAGCTGCTGAAATGAAAGATTGGTAGAGTCTGAATCCCCAAAAAGAAATGGAAACTTATTGAAAAAGTTAAGCAGGGATCGATTGAGTTCAAATGGATCCTTAAGCCTGCATCTCGTTGACATTCTCAAGAAGAACAAAATTATTCCAAACACGAATCTGTGATGAAATACGGAGGTTCTCAGTTTAAAAAATCGATTTGGGCCTGATTGGGCTTCATGTTATTAACATCTTATCTAAAATTCCATAAAAACTTTGATAACTTTGAAACGACTGACCCAAAGTGGATAAAATTATAATATTTTAAACAAAGGGCTCAATTCAAGAAGGGCTATAAGAATATGCAATAAAAAATAATGTTCTATTTAAAAAATTTAAAGTGACCTTAGCAATGATACTCAAACATAAGATTAGTTGACAGATCTTTTTAAATCTTACAACTTTTATTTAAAACATTTTTTGATAAAACATTTTTCGAAATATTCTGCAATCCCGACCTTTTTTAAATGCATTATATTTATAATATAGACTCTATATTATTATAAAGTATCCCATTTTAATTGCTCAACACGAATATGAATTGTAAATGATGCATTATCACAGAAAATATTTCAAATAAAAATTGATCTAAGAAGGGGGGGGGGGGGGAAAAA
>QKQZ01020941.1:0-20673 GCA_003595255.1 Solenopsis fugax
TCAAGCGTTTTGTGATCACTTTTGTAGTTTATTGTAAAATTTATTCCAAAGTTTAAAAGAACCGTGCCCAAATCGGACCTTTTTTGGGGTGTTCAAATCGGACCTACATATACTCGTGTATGCCATAGGGAGAAACCTTTTCAAGATTTATGTTTGTGTTTTTTTTTTGCTTTTTAGTGAAAAATGGGCCGCACTTATAAACAAAAAATAGACACAATAGAAATACAAGTGCTTCAGCTTGCTGTTCTCGATTTAAAAAATGGAAAATCATTAAGCCGACCAGATTTGGTCCAAGGAACATTAAATCAATAAAATATCATGCGTCATCAGACTCAGATTAATTGAGTTGTTTTTATTTCAATTCTAATAATATAAACTGTCAGTAATTTCTTTTCTGAATAAAATTTTCAAGCTTGACCGCCAAATTACTCGTTTTTACTCAATTCTAACAAAAATACATTAAAAAATTCTATCTAAAAATCCATAAAAATAAGAATGTATGTCCGATTTGTATCAGGGGATGGTCCGATTTGAAACCAGTAGTTCCAAATCGGACCGGAAAAAACGTTTTTACATTTTCCTTTATAGTTCAACACAGATGAGAGATACGTCAAAATGGTCTGAAGCAAAAATGAAGGCAATTAAATTATCTTTCCAACGATACCTTCAGTTTTATGATCGGACTTTATTTATGTCTTATAGAGAGCAAAAACTGCAACTAGGTCCGATTTACCCTACTCTCCCCTACACATTTTTTACTTTCTTCCACTTTAATAATTCAACGGAATCCATCCTGCAACTTTGGATCGGTGCATTCGGGGTTTGAAAGACGCTCGCAAGTAGACTCGTACATCTCCTAAATGCGAGTTCATGTGATTTCATGGAAGGAATCGAATAAATATGAATATCATGTCGCACGCGGTAGTGATTCAAGTTCGCGTGTCTGCGAAAAGCGTTCGATTATACGCGGTGGAGTATCTCGAATTGTGTTGCTCGGCTGAGGTAACGCGTACGAAAAGACGGGGGACTGGGAGCTCTTAATTATGCAGAGCCGCGTGTAAGTGTTCGCTGATTAATGCGCATTTATATCCACGCCGGGGAGAAATCGCAAATGGAGATAAACACGCGTTTTATTAATAGTTCTCGTCGAGAAAGACAGATTAACGTGCGGAACGCGAGAAGAAAAATGCGTTGAATGTAAGGTTTTTTTTCTCTCTTTTTCTGAGAGGTATCGATCGTGAATTCTTCGCAAATTATCGTTCCAGGAATCACATAGGCTCTTTACCACGTATAAAATCTCCAGTTTTTTGTTTAACATTTATAATACAGCGAATGTGGTTATTGTTGGAGGTGATAACTCGCAGTTACCGCATGAATTTTCGTGCTGCATTTTTTTTACGTCATGTGCGTGGCCGCCTCTCTCTCCTCCCTTTTCTCGGCAAGATAAATTTTTTTCGCGTATAACTTAACTTTATCTTTATTGCGGTAAGTTATCGTCAGATGAGACTCTCCGCAATTGAGGAGAACGACCAAGGTGGTGTTCGTGTTCTACCCATTTTTGCATTTTCACGCGCATCGACATAAATCCTCATACTCAAGTTTGCGAATTTGCTCAGCACACGGCGCATGTTATCGTTTTTTTTTTCTATTTTCAATCATTTATTTTTACGTTTACGCTACATCGAGATAGATTGCGGCAAAAGATACAGGCAATTTTGAAATTATAGGTATATATGCATAAATAATCACTTATTTTTTATGAAATTCAATAGAGGAGAAAATGATATTGTGTAGATATTATGAGTACCTACATTATTTCCGTTGTTATTAGGTCCCAAATTGCAAGATTTCATCACGATTTCGGAAACACTGTCCCACGATTACATTAAGTGACTACCCCCTCGGTTACAACTAGATTAAGTGCGTCAAGAACATTTTTACTCATGTTATTAGAAATTCTTTCCGAGAGAATTACATCTGTTACATCATAATTGCGATTGGGATAATCGATAGCGCTGTAACATTTACGAGATTGAAAACACGAGATACGTATATCCATATGTAAAATCTTTTCCGCGGGCCTTCGTAAAATTTTAATTCCTAATTAAATCAATGTATATCAGTGAGTTATACTGTATCGGGAACAAGCCGCTATGCGAACCTAATTCAATACAAGCCACAATTAGGTTGCGTATTATGTATCGCCACGTCGCTTTTACAATAATGCTGTCTAAATGATAATGGAACATTTGTCTTACAGTTTTTACATAGTATTAGTCTCTTAATTTATTTTTAAAAGCTAGACATAAGAATACGGGACATAGTAAAACAATATTATTATCATCTATACAATACATAAAGGTATAGAAATTCTTAGAAAAGAAGAAACGTTTACAATTGGTACCATAATGCAAAACAAAACATGATGTTGGATTTCAACACGCTTTTAATACATTTGTAGTATTTTTTTTAACTTTATGGTTGTTAATAAAAATGAACGAAGGTAATTAGATAAGTGAGGATCATCCCGATGAACTGTGAAAAATAAGTTGACATTATATAATTGTTTTGATAACTATTATTTACATTGGAATTTGAAAGAAGCTTCTTTTCTACGGAAATTGTAAAGAAGTAAGTAAATTATATACTCACGCAACCGAACGAAGCATTGTTTATTTCGAAGATATCGCAGGCCGTAAATGCTATTCGATTCTGCTCCAGATGAGTCGAAAAATCATTGACCTCTTTTGTGATACACTTTTGGTCCAAATTTCTACGCAAAAAATTTTCCACAACGTACGGAATGTGATTGACGCTACAATTAGAATTTTGATCGCCGCTTGAATCTTCCAGTGAAGATCGCACTTGTTGATTCGATTGATTACTCGCCTTGTGTTTATCAAGATTCACAGGTTTGTAATTCAGTATAATTTTGTGTATGATTCTTCCGGTCCTATTGGATTCTTCACACACGAGTGTGCAAACCCAACAAATCAGGAAGAATTGCATGGCATATACAAAAGACAAAAAAATATATAATACCACGTCTACCGTGGAGCTTTGTTCAAAATTAATGTAAAAATTGCATAGTGTAGACACAATCATGGTGAAGCAATTCACCGAGCACAAGAGCAGATGAAGACCGTGAATATCGTTAACCATGCTGGCAAGATCACAAATATCTGCACAACAGAATTTACAATTCGACTATAATATCATCGCAATTTCTTCATAGATCGTATTAAATTATTCGAGTCATATAAATCTACATTATCGGATTATATAACAGATAATATTCGCAAAAACTCACCGGCATGCAATCCTCTGATGCGTCTAATCTTGAACGCAATCCATTGCACATCGGATAACTTATCCAACTGGCCAATCAGTTTATTTATTGTCTGAAATCTACAATATAATACGTAGACGACAACGGCAAAGACGAAGCTGTTGATCAACGACTGCGCTAATATGGAGTAATACAGAAATGTTGTTATGATATCCGCGACTGTGACATAAAAGGGATAGTAATTCACAATTTCTAAAATCGACATCAAAAGACATAAAGTGAATATCGTGAAAATTGCTAGCGTTTCGATAATTTTTATAGACCGATCATTCATGGATATTTCTTTCCTGATCTTCTGATCGAGTTCCTTCAATCTATCCATCAGTTCCGGCCACTTGTTGTACTGTCTGATTCCGTGATAAACGTAATAATAGGCTGATACATTACACATCACCTTATTTAGAAAATGTATTTGCACGTATATGCTGTTTGTAAAATAGGGAAGATAAAATTTATTGAAATGTTTTATGTAGTCAAACATGACGTAGGAACACACAGCCAAGTAAATTTTACGTATGATTATTGTTATAGCTTTTGGACATTTTCGCGGATGCGCTACACCGACACCCAGGAGCCAGGAGGTGTACGTTATTGGACGTAAGATGCGTTCTATCGACGGTGAGTTGTCTTTCACATGGATCTCCTCCTCCATTTTTGCCTCTTATATCTTGGTAATCGACTCTTATTATTTTGCAAACGAGAGTATGGCTGCAGATTATATATTATAGATCCTTGCGATATAGAATATTTTATAGAAAAAATAGTAAATCTTGTCTGGAAGCAAAACACTCTGAAAAGCGTGCACGCGAATGCTTCAGGCACGACGAAAAACGTTCTACTTGTACAATGTTAGATTGCGTGCCGTTTACATGTGTAACACGATATTAGCAAAACTTACTTAATTAAATAATTATTACTTAATTAATTAATAAAGTTAGTTAGTTTTTAATGTGCATTTTACTTTAATAAATTAAATGCATTTATTTTATTAAAGTAAAATGCACATTAAAAACTAACTAACTTAATTAATTAATTAAGTAGTTAATCAAGCTTGGAACGTGCAAGTACGGACAACGTAAAAGATAGTAGTCAATGATACGAGAATATTAAAAATATTACAAAAGTAAAATTACTTTTTCGTAAATAAATAGGTGTATTGTATTACGATATTATTAAAATATTAGAATTTTTATATTGCTATAATTTAAATATTTACATTATTTTACACCGTATGCCTGTTAATATATTGTACATTGATTAAATAAAGTTTTTAAAAATTTCTCTCCTAAAGAAATTGCTACTTTTTTGTGCATTTTATTAAGCAACAATATATACGTAATACACTAACAGAAAATTAATTCAATGAAAACAAAAGAAGATATAAATTGTAATTTTTTTACAGTTGATATTTAAATGTCATTCACATAAAGAGTATTAAAATTAATTGAATATGTTATTTTTTAAATATAAAAATTCATCTTTCATTTAAAAAATCAAAGGTATATCGAAAAAGAATTTGAATATTATTAAATAAAAAGAATACAATAGGAGAGACTAATACAGATATAATACACTAAGATAACTGTACCCTACCTAAGCTTTACGATTTTTTCTTATTTTTTTGCTCAGTCCAAAATTAAAAACTGATAGAGCCAGATTCAAAATAGGAAACATTTTTAAACATTAATTTAAAATGTAGAACAATTTCAAATATTTACGTAAATGCAGTGGATTTATAGAAAAAGTACCATTTAGGTCGTACGGGGTACATATGTACTCAATGTGGACTAATTATTTTTTCTTCTTTTTCACAAAAGTGTTAGAAAAATGGATAACAAATTATCCAATATGACACTTATAAGTTTATTAACGTATGACATTCTTAATGATATATTAACATATAAGATTACACAAAGAATTATTTTCGTCAACAATCCATTAAATACACAATTGACTTATTTTAACTTTTTCTCCGATACATCATGGTTTATGAACCGAAATATAGTAAAATGGACTAAAATTTATGATCTAAAATAATAAAAGTACTGAAAAAACTTTCAATGATCAATGTGTGTGTATTTATTATTGATCTAGATCATATTAGTTCTCCCTTATGAAGAGTTTTCTTTCTTTGGCATTAGTTCTCCCTTATGAAGAGTTTTCTTTCTTTGGCGTTATAAGCACAACGTTAAGACGAAATAAAATAGGAAAGACCGGGGCTATTTGGAATATTGATCGACGAGACAAGAGAAACTGCTGAAATGGGGCAGTTTCTCTTGTCTCGTCGATCAGTAAAGATCTCATATAATATATTGACAATTCTTGTTAGAAGTTACCATTTGAATATGTTGCATAAGGACTCCAGCGACGAACTTTGTCATGATCGAGAATTGAACGGGTTATATATGTTGAGAAGCATGGTTTTTCTAACAACTGGACATGATTTGTTCGCGTTTGGGAAACAACGAAACAATCAAGAAAAATTTTAGATCACTGACTTCAACTGACTATATATATTCTCATTGCGTCACATAAATGTTTGCGTTCGAACTTCGAAAAAATGAACACCGTTGTACATTGTTCATCGTTAATGTATTAATTTTGTTTGCACACTGAAAAAGATTCCGTAGAGTCGAAACATTTGTGCTGAATTGTTTGATTAAAGAAATACGATTTATATAAACAACCAAATCTTTGCCCGTCTTATTGGTATTACTGTACTTAATAATTTTTAAATTTGTACAAGCTGACTTTAGATCAATGTGTTTAAATAATACAATTTTTTCACATTTTATTTAATTATTGTATCATATTAACATTTTCTATTTGTATTCGTATTTAAACGAATAACAAAGAAGTTATCAGATGCTATAACACATTTGTGGATATCAGTAAAAAAACTATAATTTCATATACGTTTATATAAACAATATGCTTTAATTACATATGTTTCATCTTTCCGATAACATATTGTTGCGCTCGCGGGACTAGAATTCACTCGCGGCACTCGCGCATTCGTAAAGAAGGAACTCTTCCTCGTTGATTACTAAAAAAACATTATTAATACGAAGATACAACAGAACGCGTAAACCAGATTAAATCAGATCAAAACACAAATTCCATAAACAACGAACAACCGCGGTACAAATTTTTCTTACAAGACAACGCTTGTCCGCACGGTTCTCGATGGTGTCCCGAATTGCGTAACGATCAATCATTCATTATACACAGAATTTAGTATCAAATCAACAATTCATTGTTTCATGTATAAGCAAGAATATAAAATCTTCTTGAAAGAATTTATAACCTTGAACAGACATAATTTGCTTACATAAAGAGAAAAAGTTTCTCCATGTAAGCAAATTATGTCTGTTTAAGATAATAAATCCTTCCAAGAAGATTTTATATTCTTGCTTATATAGAAAACAATAAATAGTTGATGTGATATTAATTTTTTTTTTGTAACATCGAGCAAATTTTTATTCTAAATGTAAGAATATATATTAAAATTTATATATGATATTCTTGTCAAGACAAATGAATCATTCTTATTTAATTCGATGATGGAGAAAAAGAATTGTAGACATCGTCTTAATATTGCGTTATTTCTATACTGCATAAAGTTTCAACTAGATTAGGTGCATCAAAAATATTTTTACTCTTGTTATTAGAAATTCTTTCTGAGAGGGTTACATGTATTTCATCAAGATCGCGATTGGGATAATCGATAAGGCTGTGTAACATCTATAATACGAGATTGAAAGTACGAGACACATATATCCATATGTACAATCTTTTCCGTGAATTGATGCCTTCGTAAAGTTTTAATTGCTAATTAAATCAATGTATATCAGTAAGTTATATTATAAACATTTCTATCGAGAAAAAGCTGCTACGCGAACCTAATTCAGCCGTTATTAGTTGCGCGTCATGTATCGCCACTTCGCTTTTACAATAATGTCTAAATAAAAATGAAACATTTGACTTTCATTTTTTGCATAGTATTAGTTTCTTAATTTAATTTTACAAGCTAGATATAAGAACACGAGACACAGCAAAACAATATTATTATACAATATAAAGGTATAGAAATTTTGAGAAAAAGAAAAAATGTTTACAATTGGTACTATAATGCAAAAAAACATGACGTTGAATTTCAACATATTTTCAAACGCTTAAAATACATTTTTAGTATTTTTTTTAATTTATGTTAATCGTACTGTTATTACTGTATACTGTCGTATTGTTATCGTATTGTTGATCAAATTGAAGGAGGATAATTATATAAGTAAAAATCACTGCAACGAATTGAAAAACAAATTTACTTCATTTAATTGTTTTGATAACTTATTATTTACAATGCAATTCGAAAAGAGCTTCTCTTCTACGGAAATTGCAACAAAGTAAGTAAATTATATACTTACATAACCGAATGAAGCTTTGTTTATTTCGAAAAAATTGTAGGCCGTAAATGCTACTCGATTTTGTAGCAGTTGAATTGAAAAATTATTGACTTCTTTCGTGACACATTTTTGGTCCAGATTTCTTCGCAAATAATTTTCCACGACACACAGATTGTGACTGCTGCTACAATTAGAATTTTGCTCGCCGTTCGAAACTTCCAATGTTGATCGCACTTCTAGAATCGATAAATTACTCGCCTCGTGCTCATCAAGATTCTCAGGTTTGCAATTCAGTATAATTTTGTGTATGATTCTCCCGGTCCTATTGGATTCTTGACATGTGAATGTGCAAATCCAACAAATCAGATAGAATTGCATGGCATATACAATGCATAAGAAATGATGTATCAATCCAAACACGTAGCCTTGGTTCATGAAAAGATAAAACTCGTACAGTGTCTCCACAGCCACGATGAAGCAATACGTCGAGCAGAAGAGAAGATGAAGACCGTGAATATCGTTTACCATGCTAGCGAGATCACAAATATCTGCACAACAGAATTTACAATTCGACTATAATATCATTGCAATTTTTTCATAGATCATATTAAATTATATTTCGAGCCACATAGGGTAAGGTTGCCGATATCGCACCGGCGCCTAAATCGCACCACCTCGCGTATAAATTCAACCACAGTACTTGTACACTCTTTATGGGATTATTTGGGAACTATATAACATATCATCATGCTTCATTAAACTTAACATGTTAAGAACAATAGAAATTTTGTTATTAATATTTATAGAAAAATCGTAACTTCGCTGCTATTTTTCAACACATTTCGTAGCTTGACTGCAAAGAAGAAATAAAATAAATAATCTAAATTTTGATAATTTGTAATGATTACATATTATTAAAATTAGATTAATAAACTTCAAATAACTTTATGTTCTTATTTGTAAATTAAATAAATAGAGTTTTACAAAATGTTTTAGTCTCTTAAATCGTACCATGTCTTAATTTCCTAAATCGCACTATTGCTTTGATCATGGTTATATATACAAAATCAAATATAATATTATACCGGCCATACATTGTAACAATATTGCCGTAATGTAGTAATGTTATTGCAATATTATTGAAAAGTTATCGAAATAATGATATTGACGAAAATTATATTTAGTTTACGGTATTTATTTCCAATATTAATAAAATTATACTTATCTAACTCATTTTTGTTCAAGAAGAAAGAATCTAGCAGAAAAAGTACCGTTTTAACTCAAGAAAAATAATATTAACTTGAGGTGCGATTTAGACGACCGGTTGCCTAAATCGCACTATTTGAAGGCTTCTTGAAAATCGTCATTTAAAAATTTATGACAATACATAAAATTCTGAAAAAAATAAATATGAAAGGAGAAATGTTGTACTTTATTATGACGTAAGAAAATTAAAAATATTCCTCATAATTTCTTATTGTTAGTTATAAGCCTTTATGTCAAAAGTGGTGCAATTTCGGCAACCTTACCCTAAATCTACATTATTATACATATTATATAACAGATAATATTCGCAAAAACTCACCGGCATGCAATTTTCTGATGCGCCTAATCTCGAACGCGATCCATTGCACATCGGATAACTTATCCAACTGGCCAATTAATTTATTTATTGTTTGAAATCTGCAATATAATACATAGACGATAACGGCGAAGACGAAGCTATTGATCAACGACTGCGCTAATCTGTAGTAAAACAGAAAATCTTCAATTTGTAATTTATGCAATATGTTACTCTTGTCAGGATGATGCCAATAATAATGTAAGTAAAGAGCTGAAATAATCGGTGTCAAAGGACAGAAAATGAACGTCGTGAAAACTGCTAGCACTTCGATAATTTTTATAGACCGATCTTTCATGGATATTTCTTTCCTGATCTTCTGATCGAGTTCCTTCAATCTATCCATCAGCTCCGGTCAATTGTTGTATTGTTTGATTCCGTGATAAATATAATAATAGGTTGATACGTAACCCATCATCCTATATAAAAAATATATGTGGTCGAATATCCCGTTCCAAATTATGGGAGAATACAACGTAGCTTTCATGTAGCATATCATGCTATAGGAACACATAGCCATGGGAATTATACGTATGATTATCGTTATAGCTTTAGGACATTTTCGCGGATGTGCTACACCAACGCCCAGGAGCCAAGAGGTGTACGATATTGGACGTAAGATGCGCTCTATCGACGGCGAGTTGTCTTTCACTTGCACTTGGACTTTCTCCTCCATTTTCGTCTCTTATTATGTTGCTAATCGACTCTTATTATTTTGCAAACAAAAGTATGGCTGCTGATTACATATTATAGATCCTTGCGATACAGAATATTTTATAGAAAAAATAGTAAATCTTGTCTAGAAGCAAAACACTCTCAGAAGCGCGCACGTCGTGAATGCTTCATGCGCAACGAAGAATGTGCTACTTGTACAATGTTAGATTACAAGTAGAACGTTACGTGCCGTTTACAAGTGTAACACGATATTAGCAAATTAAATGCATTTAATTTATTAAAGTAAAATGCACTTTAATAATTAACTAAATTAATTAATTAAGTAGTTAATCAAGCTTGGAATGTGCAAGTAGGAACAACAAAAGATAGTGATCATTGATACGAGCAAATTAAAAAAATTACAAAGTAACATTATTATTTCGTAAGTAGATAGATATGTTATATTACTATATTATTAAAATTTCAGAATTTTTTTATATTGCTTTAATTTAACCCGTAAACACTTTAATGGACCTGGGAGAGCCCTTATGAAATTTCGATCGCTTGATGTGTGAAGACGGAATGAGATCGACGGTTCAGACCAAGTTGTAAAAGAAGTTTGAAATTTTCCCTTTTGATTGAAATGGTTTATCCATTTTTTTGGTCAACTAGGGTTTGAATTTTGACGGCACGACAGCAAATTGTTGGGGTCATTGGGACCTATGTACTGGGTGAGCGTAACTTTTTTGTGTGTAATCTTGTATAAAAAAAACCGAAATACGTTCGAATAAGTCCGTTCGCATGTGTTACTCACATATACTTTGTCTAAAGTTAGAATACTATTGTATGTAGTGCTGTAGAGAAGGGGACTTTTGTGTGAGGTCCTAAATACATCATGAAGCACATCAATTTTCAATTTTAGATACCTTGAATTAATCAAAAATACATCATATTCGCCTTATTACATAATTATACTTTTTAGTAGGAATGACAATAATATAATTTTTTTAAAGTATAACTCTTTAGCTTTAAAACGCCGTATAAAGTCTTTAAAAGTTTTTTGTTGCAGATATGATTTTTTTTTTAAAGTGGATATTTTATTTTTTATTTTCGCTTAATGGTTTTTTTAACTTCACAATAAATTATTTTTCAGCAATGCCGATTGTGCAATCACTTTTCTGAGATTCTAAACTTTCATTTAAAAAAAAGATTGTTGAAAAATATTGATTGGAACCAAAGTTATAGCTTTTCAAATCTGAAAAGCGTCAACCAGACGATAAACATGTTAACATAATTCTCCGGATCGAATGTGTTTAAGGTTTAATTATTTACATTATTTTACACCATATACGTATTAATATACACTACCGCTCATTAATTTCAATACACCACTCAAAAATCGTATATTTTTCGTAAATTAATGAATAATAGAAGCTTGTGATATGGATTTATTTAGGCTAATAAACATGTTTTGTATTTATATACATTGTTTACAAAGAAATGGAGCCTTAATTTCCTGCAGAAATTTTTCTTTCATCAAAGTATTCACCGAAGTTCTTTCACTGTGTATGTGTTGACGAATCGGTTTCAAAACATTGGGCACATGATGTTACTATGAGCACCTCGTGACCTTGCGCGCGTATTTTGTTTATTTCCAAGGATCAGATACTAACCAACTGTTAGCCCTGTTTCTTCGAAAAGTAAAGTTTTCAATGATTTTTTTACAAATAATGTATAATTACGATGCATGCAAGTGCTGAAAATGTTCATAATAGCAAGTAAACTTACTTCTGTGCAAAATATACGTATCACGTTCATCTTTTATGGAAAAATCAACGAATCTTGGAGTGTAATTGTTGAAATTAATGAGCTGTAGTGTATTGTACAATAATTAAATAAATTTTCTCCTTTTGAAGAAATACACTATTTTGTCGTGCTTTGTTGAGCAGCAATACATACGTAATACATTAACAGAAAATGAATTCAATAAGTATAAAAAGAATACAAATTATTATTTTTTAACAGTTAATATTTAAATATCACACATATGAAGATTGTTAAAAATAATCTATATAAACATGACATTTTTCAAATATAAAAATTCGTCATATACATATTTACGAAATCAAAAGTATCCCTGTCTAAAAAAATTCGAATTTTGTTGAATAAAAAGGACATAATAGGTGAGACTAATACAAGTATAATTATAATACTAAGGTAACTGTACATACTTTATATGGCCTATCTAAGCTTCGCAATTTTTTCTAATTTTTTTACTGATTCCAAAATTAAAAACTAGTAGCCAGATTCAAAATAAGAAACATTCATAAACATTAATTTAAAATGTGGAACAATTTCAAATTGTTTGATATTTAAACAATACGACGAACTTGCGCTGGGCACCGATCGTGGTGATCTCGTCATCATTTTTCTTCGACTCGTTTCGTGGAAATGCGGCGCGTTCTGAGAATACTAGCACGTGGGGAGACTAGGCGATGATCGCTCTCGAGACTGCTCGAGATTTACTCCAGCTCCAGCTTTCAAACCGATCACTCATCTAGCAATACTAGAACCGGCGAGCGAACGCAACGAACATCGATTGAATTGTATATCGGTCTACTCAGCCTACATCGTTTCGCAATAAATCTCCACTTGAGAACTAAATTTTCTGCATTCGTTACGTGGAACACCCTTCACGACTTTATCATAACGAGGCAAAATAATAAGGAACACTCGTTAGAAATATCCTCGCAATACTTTATTTCGTACACAAATATTTACTTGAATACAGTGAAGATTTTTAGAAAAAGTTATATTTATGTCGTACCGGATACATTCAATGTGGACTAACTATGTTTTCTTCTTTTTCATAAAAAATTTTAGAAAAATGGATAATAAGTTGATCAATTTTACAATTTTACAATTATAAGTTATTAACAAAAGACATTCTTAATGACATATTAACATATAAGATTACATCGTGGGATAATTACTAGCTAAAATGTTGTATCATAGATTAAATGAATCGTTTCATTTCATATGATTTCGTCTGATTACACAATGATTTTTCGTGATTGCTATGTAATTATCAGATTTCTTGTGATTAAAAATGATTTTATTTGACTAGAAACACCATTATCGATTGCTAATTTTTTTTTTATTGTAAATAAAATTAAATTGAAGGGTAATTGCTCAAAAAATAGGAATACACCTGACTGCTGACTTTCTTACTATCTAAAAAATCTATTCATATTAAAACATTTAATAATCTACTAACTTTTACTTATATTATCATTATTACTTTATTCAATTTATTTAAATAAATATTTCTTTAAAATATTAAAATAATAGAAAAATTTCATCCTAATATATGAATATTATAACTTTTAAATATAAAATATTAAATTTTTTCTATAAAATTAAAATCCTACTAACATACTAACAATACTACATTATTAAGACTTTATTGTAATTCATTATGGTTGATAAAAAATTTTTCTCTAAAAAAAAAAGTCGAACACTTTGAGTGGTCTCTTTTTAGAAACGGCATGAGGTGGTGTCTGATAACCGATTTTGATCAAAATTTGATTACAAACGCTAAAAGCTTGCATTGATTTCATTAAATTTCACGATAGCAATATATAAAATCATTATAAATTTCATGATGATTACAAATGTGATTTCTAATGATTACACAGAAATCCAAAATGCTTACTGCGGATTGCATATGATTACTGAAGATTTCATTATGGTTTCTGGTAATTTTATCTGACTTCATTATTATATATGATTGCAAAATAATTACATGAGGATTTCGAAAAGATTTCATAATGATTTCAGAAACACTGTTCCAAGATTACATTAAGTGATTAGCCCATCAGTTGCAATTAGATTAGGTGCATCAAGATTATCTTTACTCTTGTTATTAGAAATTCTTTCTGAAAGGGTTACATGTATTATATCATGATCGCGATTGGGCTAATCGACAGGGCTATGTAACATCTACGAGATTGAAAACACGAGACATGTATATCCATATGTACAATCCTTTCCGCAGATTGATACCTTCTAAAGTTTTAATTACTAATAAATCGATGTATATCAGTGAGTTATACCGTTTCGGAAACAAGCCACTACGCAAATCTAATTCAGCAATTAGTTGCGCGTTATGTATCGCCACCTCTCTTTTACAATAATGCTGTCTAAATGATAATGAAACATTTGTCTTACATTTTTTACATAGTATATGTCTCTTAATTTATTCTTAAAAGCTAGACATAAGAACACGGGACACAGTAAGACAATGTTATTATACAATATAACAGTATAGAAATTTTTAGAAAAAGAAGGAACATTTAAAATTGGTACTCTAATGCAAAAAAAAACATGACGTTGGATTTCAACACATTTTCCAACGATTAAAATACATTATTACAATTTTTTTAAATTTATTGGTTGTTGATAAAATTGAAGGAAGATAATTAGATAAGTGAAGATCACTCCGACGAACTGAAAAAAAGTGTATTTTATTTAATTGTTTTGATAACTATTATTAACGTTGCAATTCGAAAAGAGCTTCTCTTCTACAGATATTGTAACGAAGTAAATAAATTCTATACTCACACAACCGAACGAAGCATTGTTAATTTCGAAGAAATCGCAGGCCGTAAATGCTATTCGATTCTGCTGCAGTTGAGTCGAAAAATCATTGACTTCGTTTCTGACACAATTTCGGTCCAGGTGTTTGTGCAAAAGATTCTCCAAGACGACATAATTCAAATTGTGACTCCTACTACAATTTGAACATTGCTCGCCGTTTGAATCTTCCAGTGAAGATAGCACTTCTAGATTCGAGTGATTATTCGCCTCGTGCTTATCAAGATTCACTGATTTGCAATTCAATATAATTTTGTGTATGATTCTCCCGGTCATATTGGATTCTTGACACGCGAGTGTGCAAATCCAACAAATCAGGCAGAATTGCATGGCATATACAATACAAAAGAAATTATTCATCAGTATAACTACAAACATGTTTATGCCTCGGTAAATGTAAAGATGGAATAGCATAGCCACAGCCGTGGTGAAGCAATTCGCCGAGCAAAAGAGGAGATGAAGATAATGAAGATCGTTTACCATAAGGGCGAGATCACAAATATCTGCACAACAGAATTTAAAATTCGACTATAGTATCATCGCAATTTCTTCATAGATCGCATTAAATTATATGTCGAGCTATATAAATCTACATTATCGGATTATATAACAGATAATATTCGCAAAAACTCACCGGAATGCAATTCTCTGATGCGTCTAATCCTGAATGCGATCCATTGCACATCTGATAACCTATCCAACTGGCCAATCAATTTATTTAATGTTTGAAATCTGCGATATAACACATAGACAACAACGGCGAAGACGAAGTTGATGATCAACGACTGCGCTAATATGTAGTAAAACAACAAATTTGCTATTCGTATAAATACTGGATATATTGAATATGATAAGAAATAGTAATCATGCAGAATTGAAATAATCGGCATCAAAGGACAAAAAGTAAACGTCGTGATAACTACTAGCGCTACGACAATTTTTATAGACCGGTCATTCATTGATATTTCTTTCCTGATCTTCTGATCGAGTTTCTTCAATCTATCCATGAGTTCCGTCCACTTGTTGTACTGCCTGATTCCGTGATAAATATAATAATAGGTTGATACATAACGTATCATCCTACTTAGAAAACGTACATTCTCGAGCATATAGCTGTTCAACATGGCTAATTGAAGATGAGATGAAAAAGGGTTGTAATATGATACATCGTATATCACGGAATAGGAACACACAGCCATGTGAATTATACGTATGAATATCGTTATAGCTTTTGGACACTTTCGTGGATGCGCTACACCGACGCCCAGGAGCCAGGAGGTGTACGATATTGGTCGTAATATACGCTCTATAGACGGAGAGTTGTCTTTCACTTGCACATGGACCTTCTCCTCCATTTTCGCCTTTTATTATCTTGCTAATCGATTCTTATTCTTTTTCAAACGAGAGTATGGCTGCAGATTACATATTATAGATCCTTGCCATACAGTATATTTTATAGAAAAAAATATTAAATCTTGTCTGGAAGCAAAACACTCTGAGAACCGCGCGCGTCGTAAATGTTTCACGCACGACAAAGAACGTTCTACTTGTATGTACAACGTTAGATTGCGTGCCGTTTACAAGTGTAACACGATATTGGCATATTAAATGCATTTAATTTATTAAAGTAAAATGCACTTTAATAATTAATTAACTTAATTAATTAAGTAGTTAGTCAACCTCGGCACGTGCAAGTAGGGACAACAGAAGATAGTGATCAATGATACGAGCAAATTTAAAAAATTACAAAAGTAACATTATTTCTTCGTAAGTGTATAGGTGTGTTATATTGCTATATTATTAAAATTTCAAAATTTTTATGTTGTAATTACACCCTTAAACCTAATAATGGACGAGGGAGACATCTAATAAAATTTCGATCGCTTGCTGTGTGAAGACAGAATGAGATAGAAAGTTCGGACCAAAGTGTAAAAAAAGTTTAAAATCTCTCCTTTCGATTGAGACATGGTTGATCCACTTTTTTGGTCAAATTCGAATGATACGGCAGCAAAGTTTTGTTGGGGTCAATGAGACTCCTATAATGAGTGTGTGTAACTTTTTTGTAAGTAATCTAATATAAAAAAAAACTGGACAAAACAAAATCGAATAGGTCTATTAGCATATGTTACCCACATATACTTTGTCTAAAGTTAGAATGCTATATAGTGTAAAGAAGGTGGCTTCTGCGCGAAATCCTAAACATATTATGAAACACTATTTTCCATTTTAACCACCTTTTTAAAAATATTGTCAAAAATACCTTATATTTGCCTTGTTACATAATTAAAACGACTTATTATAAAGTCTTTAAAAGTTTCTTTGTTGCAAAGATATAATTTTTTTAAAGAAAAAGTTGATTTTTGAACAATTTTTTATTTTAGCTTTGTGATTTTTCCTTTATAACTTCACAATAAATCATTTTTCGGTAATGCCGAATGGGCAGTCACTTTTCTGAGATTCTGAATTATTATTTAAAAAATAAGATTGTTAAAAAGTATTGATTGAAACTAAAGTTATAGCTTTTCAAAATTGAAAAGCGTTAACCAAGCGAGAAGTGAGTTAACGTAATTCTCCGGTTCAAATTTGTTTAAGAATTAAATATTTACATAATTTTACACCGTATACCTATTAATATATTGTACAATAATTAAATAAATTTTCTCCTCCCGAAGAAATCACTATTTTTTAGTGCTTTTTGTTGAGCAGCAATACATACGTAGTACATTAACAGAAAATAAATTCAATGAGAATGAACAGAATACAAATTGTAATTTTTTAACAATTAATATTTAAACATTACGCATATGAAAGGTGTTAAAAATAATCTATGTAAACATGACATTTTTCAAATATAAAAATTCGTCATATACATATTTACGAAATTAAAAGTATCCCTGTCTAAAGAAAATTCGAATTTTGTTGAATAAAAAGGATCTAATAGGTGAGACTAATACAGGTATAATGTATTAAGGTATCTGTATTATATGGCCTACCTAAGTTTCGCGATTTTCTCTAATTTTTTGCTGATTCCAAAATTAAAAACTGATAGCCAGATTCAAAATAGGAAACATTTTTAAACATTAATTACAATGTGTAACAATTTCAAATATTTACGTGAGTACAATAAAGATTTTTAGAAAAAGTTTCATTTAGGTCGCCCGCGCTCGTACCAGATACATATGTACTCAACGTGGACTAATTATGTTTTCTACTTTTTCACAAAAAGTATTAGGACACACTGTTTCAGAATTACATTACGTGATCCCTCGCTTGCAACTAGATTAGGCGCATCAAGAATATCTTTACTCTTGTTATTAGAAATTCTTCTGAGAGAGTTATATGTATTACATCGTGATCACAATTTGGATAAACAACAGCGCCGTGTAACATCTACGAGATTGAAAGCACGAGACACGTACCATATATCCATATGTACAATCTTTTCCGCGGATTGATGCCTTCGTAATGTTTTAATTGCTAATCAAATCCATGTATCAGTTAGTTATATTGTATCGAGAAAGAGCAGCTACGTGAACATAATTCAGACGCTATTAGTTGCGCGTCATGTATCGCCACCTCGCTTTTACAATAATGATGTCTAATTAACAATGGAATATTCTTACATTTTTTACATAGTATTAGTCTTTTAATTTATTTTTAAAAGCTAGACATAAGAACACGGGACTTAGTAAAACAATATTATTATCATCTATACAATATAAAGGTATAGAAATTCTTAGAAAAGAAGAAACGTTTACAATTGGTACCATAATGCAAAAAAAAACATGACGTTGGATTTCAACACATTTTGAAATGCTTTAAATACATTTTTAATATTTTTTTTAATTTATTGGTTCTTGATAAAATTGAAGGAAGATAATTAGATAAGTGAAAATTACTCCGACGATCTGAAAAAAAGTTTACTTTATTTAATTGTTTGATAACTATTATTAACGTTGCAATTCGAAAAGAGCTTCTCTTCTACGGACATTGTAATGAAGTAAGTAAATTATAAACTCACACAACCGAACGAAGCATTGTTTATTTCGAAGAAATCGCAGGCCGTAAATGCTACTCGATTCTGCTGCAGTTGAGTCGAAAAGTCATTGACCTCGTTTCTGACACAATCTCGATCCAAGTGTTTGTGCAAAAGATTCTCTAAGACGACGTAATTCAAATTGTGACTGCTGCTACAATTTGAACTTTGCTCGCCGTTTGAATCTTCCAGTGAAGATAGCATTACTAGATTCGATTGATTATTCGCCTCGTGCTTATCAAGATTCAATGGTTTGCAATTCAATATAATTTTGTGTATGATTCTCCCGGTCCTATTGGATTCTTGACATACGAGTGTGCAAATCCAACAAATTAGGCAGAATTGCATGGCATATACAATGCAAAAGAAATTACTTATCAATACATTAATAAACATGTTTGCGCCTCGGTAAATGTAAAGATGGAATAACGTAGCCAAAGCCATGGTGAAGCAATTCGCCGAGCACAAGAGGAGATGAAGACCGTGAATATTGTTTACCATACTGGCGAGATCACAAATATCTGCACAACAGAATTTACAATTCGACTATAGTATTATCGCAATTTCTTCATAGATCGTATTAAATTATATTTCGAGCCATATAAATCTACATTATCGGATTATATAACAGATAATATTTGCAAAAACTCACCAGCATGCAATTCTCTGATGCGTCTAATCCTGAATGCGATCCATTGCGCATCGGATAACTTATCCAACTGGCCAATCAATTTATTTAATGTTTGAAATCTGCGATATAACACATAGACAACAACGGCGAAGACGAAGTTGTTGATCAACGCCTGCGCTAATATGTAGTAAAACAACAAATTTGCTATTCGTATAAATACTGTATATATTGAATATGATAAGAAATAGTAATCATGCAGAACTGAAATAATCGGCATCAAAGGACAAAAAGTAAACGTCGTGAAAACTGCTAGCGCTACGACAATTTTTATAAATCGGTCATTCATTGATATTTCTTTCCTGATCTTCTGATCGAGTTTATTCAATCTATCCATCAGTTCCGGCCACTTGTTGTACTGCCTAATTCCCTGATAAATATAATAATAGACTGATACATAACGCATTATCCTACTTAGAAAACGTATGTACTGGAGCATATAGGTCTTCATGGCTAATTGAAGATGAGATGAAAAAGGGAAATATAATACGTCGCATATCACGGTATAGGAACACACAACCATGTGAATTATACGTATGATTATCGTTATAGCTTTTGGACACTTTCGCGGATGCGCTACACCGACACCCAGGAGCCAGGACATAAACGATATTGGACATAAGATGCGCTCTATCGATGGCGAGTTGTCTTTCACTTGCACATGTTCCTTCTCCTCCATTTTCGCCTTCTATTATCTTGCCAATCAACTATTATTATTTTGCAAACGATAGTATGGCTGCTGATTATATATTATAGATCCTTGCGATACAGAAAATTTTATAGAAAAAATAGTATATCTTGTCTGGAAGCAAAACTCTATGAAGCGCGCACATCGTGAATGCTTCACGCACGACGAAGAACGTTCTACTTGTACAACGTTAGATTGCGTGCCGTTTACAAATGTAACACGACATTAGCAAATTAAATGCATTTAATTTATTAAAGTAAAAAGCACTTTAATAATTGATTAATTAAGTAGTTAATCAAACTTGGAACATGCAAGTACAGATAATAAAAGATAGTGATTAATGATACAAGCAAATTTAAAGAGTTACAAAAGTAACATTATTTCTTCATAAGTAGATAAATGTGTTATATTGCTATATTATTAAAACTTCAAAATTTTAATATTGTAATTAAACCCTTAAACACTTTGATGGATCTGGGACTTCTTATGAAATTTTGATCGCTTTCTGTGTGAAGACAGTGTTACATCCTGCGGAGTAACTATTCTTTTCTTTCGAAAAACGGACGCGCAATGAGACG
>QKQZ01020948.1:0-27759 GCA_003595255.1 Solenopsis fugax
GACGGGTCGTAGATAAGGAAAAAGTTCCTCAAACAGTGAGATATCTCGCGGTGGAACTTTGGGTTACAGCTGCTCTGTTTCTTTCAGCCTGGGGCCGAAACCGCTTAACCATTGTTGCAGCCACTGTGTTGTTACGCCTCGAGTGTATCACCTGTTCTTATGCTTGTTAATGCTTCTAACGCAACGACGACGCCGCTTCCGGAGGCGACGCGACGGCGACGCGACGGTGTCCTCGAGTTGCGAATTTGTTCGGTGAAGAGAAGGAGAAAGGAGAGCGCGCAATGTGACGACGAGCGACGCGAGAACCAAAACCGGATTTACCTTCACCCCGATACCAGAAGGACGACGTCCCATTTACTCGGTCACCTGGGACATATTTCTGTGTCCAGCCCCTCTATACCTCTCGTCGCCCATTCTCCCCGCATTCCGCAATTCTTTACCCGCCTTTACTCTTGTTCGAGCAAGCGCGCCGTTTTAACGCCCTTCGAATCGGTCAGTATCGAGGTAGCGAGGTAGCCGGAGTAACGGCCGGCTGGACACCTTTTCTTCTTCCACAACCCCCTTTGGTCAGATCGTCGAGCCGGGTTACGTATATGGGTATCTTTACGAGCGTCCACCCTGGGGTCAAGGGGTTGGCCAGCTGGCGTCGGACGGTTGTGCAATCTGCACGGGAGAACCCCACCTTTCTCTGGGTCGAACGGTCAGAGAGAAACCGACGGAACGGGGAAGGACGGAGTAAGGATTGTTGAGGGAAGGAGAGGCTGCGGCAGCCTCTCTGTGCACATGGGGGTTGGCTGACAGCGTCGCTGCCAACATTGCTCATTGTCCGAGCTCGATGGCCGTCTGTCCCGCGCCATTGTCGGTAATGATTTCGGAGAAGCCCGTGGCCATGCGTGTGTGTAGCCTCGCCGCGCCGGTGCCTGCGACGTACCTATTTTCACATCTCGTGCGTAGCGTAGCTGATTCACGGTGCGTATCGCGCGTCTACACGTGGCTGCCGTAATCGTGATTTATGCGTGAACACCGCGCCGAGATAACCGTTCGCCGGGACGTGTTATCGGCATCGCGAATAGGCTTAGAATAATCTTGACTTTAAGGATTTAGAAAGTATGAAACAAAACGTTATTTTGTCTCGAGATAAGTAAGTCTCACATGGAGGGCATTTTTCGTTATATTTAACTGCAAAATTCGCTAAAAATTATTACTATTTGTAGCGACAATCTTGGCACAATTTGATAATGTATCAAATATGAGTAACGATAGGAAATTTTTGAAATTTACAAAGGCATTTTATAAACTACTCAATATAAATTGCTATGAAAATATTAGCATAAATTAAACTTATCAAAAATTAGCATTGTAAAATTGTTGTATAAAGACAAAATTTTTTGAAGTTTGAGATAAAATTTTCTTAGAATAATATATATTTATATATGAAATATATCTTTATATGATTATGTACTTAATGTTATATACGTATATGTATATATAATTTTTTTGTAAAACATGCTTGTATTAGTTACAGACTCAGGACCTCTGGATAAAGCATGTTCTGTCCTTAAGTGCTACAGTATTTCTTCCATTAAAATTGTGTTATATATTGTCTATTTAAGGAATAAATATCGCGCTACAATTACTATAGTAAAATTTTTTATAAGATATTGTATATATTTATGGTTACTTGACATTTATTCCATATTTAAAATAATAAAGAATCATATAATGTTAAATGTATAAATAATTATATTAATAATTTATATTATAATTATTGAAATTTAACAATACAGTATAATAAAGATAACTAACGTTTTTTAAATATTTTATTTTGTTATAATATAAAATATGTATAGTAGATATGTGTGCTTAGCAAATCAGAGAAAATGACATAAAATTCTTCAAAATATAATGTCGACCTACAACCTACGATTACCATGATTATCAGGATAAATGTTATTTTGAAGAAATTCTGTCTGTTCACACACACAGTTGATGAGTAATCGTAAATATTTAAATAACGTTTTATGTATTTTTGTAGGGTTTCTAATCAAATGACAGAGTTGATTAGAACCACATTTACTTTGAAGATTGTAAGAAATTTTAAACCGTAAGCTTCTAAAACTTTTAAACTGTATTATATAAGCTATATTGTTTACTTTAGAAGATAATGTTAATATTTGCTTACTTATGTAGCGTATATTTATCGTTACTCATACAATCTGCTGTATCCACGTATCGCTAAGTAAGACCCAGTCACCGAGTTTCCCCTAAAATGCCGTTATGGCCGCGGTCGCAACAGTGTGGTCCACGATCGTTTGAGTTTGCGACACAGATTTCCGTTATCAGCGCGAGATCGAGCATTTTAAACAGTCTGGGATCTCATTAGGCTGCTAGGTTCGCACCTTTCCTGCGGAGGTGGCGCGTTTCCGGTGAGTTATGGGCGACAGAGCGTCTTCTCTCCTCTTGTGTTTACCTTTTCCGAAAATTTATGCCACCGCACATACCGGCTGGTTATAGATCCTCGAATGACAGGAAACAAGTTACGAGGACGACGGGGAATATTCATGTCGCGAAATAAATGATCTCCGATCTCGCGCAGAGACGAGACTCTTTCCTGTCCTTACGTTCCTCGTCCTTACGACTATATAATAGTTAACGGAACTAGACATCGCACGGCCGCGCAGGAAACGGAAACTAACGTCGGCTGAATATCAAATGCGGCAGGCGACTGACGTTACGCGATGTTACGAGACTTACTCTCGTTGATAATTAATTCAAAACGAGTTGATTAAGTGCGTCTAGTACGGCACTCGAGATTATTGTTGTTCATTAGTTCATCTCCCAGAGTATTTTGTATTATATTGTATTAAAATATTTTACTAGAAATTAGAACGCAAAAAATATTTTTAACCATCAGATCCGATTTGACCTAATAAGGTCTTCTTCATTTATTAATTCATATTGTTCATGGATCGATTCACAACGAGTCTTTATTAAGAAAGAAATCTGAAATCTTTTTTACACGTAATTTGAGATATTTACAGAAAAAAAGATAAATAAAATGGGCCGATTTTGACTCCGGAGCAGCAAGTAAAACCGATATTTATAATATTTGAGTTGTTGAATTTAATTATGCATTTAAAAAAATTTTTAATTTGTCGAGAAAGTAATAATCAGGATATGAAGCATATCTATTAAATAAAATACATACAAGAAGTTATTATGAGAACGTTAATAAAAGTGTAAAACTATAGCGAAATAAACAATGTTAAGTAAAAATCGATCGATAAATAATACAAATCAATAAATAAAGGCTTTATTTGTTCAAGCAGATTTCAATGTTTAAAAATATTTTTGCACAAATCTTATAATTTCTAGTAAAATACTACAATAGAATACGAGATGCTCTGGGAAACAAATTAATGAACAACAATGACCTCATACCATAATAAAGATTAAAAATAGTTATCATAAGATAGTAAAGATTTAAAATAGTTTTTATCAATAATGCCTTTGTTTTTAGATGTTAACAACTTTTTATTTTCTTTTATCAAGCTGAACGTGAACCATTAGAGCATTATCACGTTTTATTAGTAAGAAAACATGAATTAATACGCTCATAAAGCTTAACAATATTAATTTACGGTATTTTAGAGTACTAGATATTTAACAGCTTTATGCTGATTTTCCTGGCAAATTAAAAATTTGTACAGGTCAGAAACAGATTCTGCAGTTCAAATACTACAAAAACCATATAGTTTCTTTTTGTCTCTCTGGGGGCCAAAATCGACCCAATTTATCCATCCTTCTTTTCTCTAAAAATTTATTCACACATATTATCGAAGAATTTTACATATAAAAATGCTTATCATTTGTACATTAAGCACGTGACGCTACCGCCATTTTGAAACCGACATCGCCATCGTTCCATCTCAACCCTTGCGCAACCCTATCCTTCGAAAGGGGCTCGCTATTCGAGCATGTTGGCTTACCCTTTCCCCTGAAGAAAAGGGATTAATTCGCGTTGCTGTCACAACACGGCCATTCTGGCATCAATCCGTCTCTCTATTGGCTGCAATTGGGATCATTTTTCGTTTACACACAGAGAGCGTATAGTTATAATCGAAACTTCAATTCTTCCCACTTTTTTTTCAACGATACAGTCAAGGTAAAAATATACAGAAATATTCATCTAATATACACAGAGAAGTATCAATTCTGTTTCTAAAAGGAAATTATTATACTATTTAATTTTTTCTTTTTTTAAGTAACAGTTATCTTTAACAAAGAATATTTTCTTAATAATCTTAAAATATATTCATCACTAATTTTGGAAAAATTTGTATACTAAAAAAGATTTATACTCTTTTTCAAGGAATATTATAAAATTTTCTCCAGAAAAAGTCAGAATATAATAAGCAAATCAAATTTTTGTTTTAACTTAATATTCATAACTGAAGTAAGAAATTAGTAGAATTTTCAAAATGTACTTTGAATAAATTTTCTACTTATCATGAACTTATGATAGATTCGTAATATTGCGGGTGTACTCTAAGTAAAATATTATATTTACTTAATTTAAATAATTTATAGTATACATTATATTTTTCTGCGTGTAAGTACCTTTTATACATTACTTGACTTATAAATTATATAATAATTTTTATTTAAAATTCTTATATTATTATTTTAAAAGTTCATGTCATACATAACGTACATTTTTGCCAAGATCTTGTTAAATATCAGAAAAACAAATTGGCAGATGGGAACGGGCGAGAAAGACGCAATCGAAAATTTGTATTCTTCGTCTGTAACAAACGTCTATCGGATCACAAAGGTATTTCACACGTGCCCCATTCGAATTAATTCCTCGTCGCCTTACGATCCTGTTTCGAAGCTCGCACCTGAATATCCTTCGCTACGGCGCACCTTTCCAAGAGCGCTCTTCTACCTGTCCGCTCGAGCGTTAATATCTCGACATCTAACGAGTCGCTCGTTCCACCTTGGAATGGAGCGATATATTATATTTGTCGGCCCGATAAATATATCTGCCGATGTATCTACACTACCACCCCCGACGAAAATAAATATCCCAAATAAATTTTCAGTAATAACGCAGCAAGAGAAAATCCTTAAAACTTTGATGAGTCATCTCTTCGTTTCGAATTACCGGAACATTTTGAAAAATCTCAAGATAAACAATGTTCCAATCCTACCGTGTAACGACTTAATATACGGAGTGTAATACACTGAGAGAATTTTCTGTTAAAATTTAAAACAATGATTTGGATGAGACCGCAATTTGTGTAACACAATTAAAATCGAGAAAAGGCTGATCATCGCAGTAGGACCTTTTCTTTCTCTCTCTAATTCTTAGCTCTTGTCAAAGCGTGGTGACTCCTCTATTGTGGTGTTCGCTTTTTACAATTTACACAGATATACGGGACCTACAGTTTATATTCTCCTGTCCTGAATTCTAAATAAAAGGGCTTTCATAGTATGATACTCTCGATAACTTGCCATTTCCTTACAAAAAATAGCGAGCGAATATGAATATCTTTTCTGAGATAACATGGTCTTCCAAGAATTTTACTTTTAGTAAGGTACTTTTAGAATAGATACTGTTTTTAGATACTTACAAAGGAACCGTACGTAGTTGACACACAAATTTCATGAAAAAAAAATATCCACGTCAAGGTCTGCTTAAAGTGAAACACATGTGACAAGTCTAATTTTTCGCTAGCCCATTTGAAGACAAAATTAGAGGATTGAAAGTTAGCGCGCGCGTAGTAGGTTCACTGTATTGTTGATCTTTTTTATTTTGTTGGTTGAGCAGAATAGGTTGTAATGTATGTAAAACACGGACTACAGAGACTATAATTATACATTATTATACAACTCATTCTGCTCAACAAAATAAAAAAGATCAACAATATATGTAGTAGACTACGGCGCGCTAATTTTCAATCCTACAATTTTGTCTTCAAATGGGCTAGCGAAAAATTAGATCTGCCACATGTGTTTCAGTTTAAGCAGACCTAGACGCGGATATTTTTTTTCACGAAATTCGTGTGTCAACTTCGTACGGTTCCCTTGTTAGTAAAATTTAGTAAATTTTGATTAAATACTAAAATTATAATAAAATTCTTCGAAGTCCATATTATTCCAGGACTATCATGATTTTGAGGCAAATTCTAAGAGAAAATTCTCTACATGCACAAAATATTTCTAATAATTCATTTTCTCCCGTTAAAGCGCAATTTCGCTTCATTAGAATCTATGCCATTCCCAGCGTTGTACTACTAAGCTCCACGTGGGTGCTTAATTGTTTAACTGAAGGGAAGATAGCTCTAGACTTATTCGGTAGCTGTATAGGGGCGGCACGATAATTAGAATTTATGCGCAAACGATTCGTAGCCTGATTCGCTGTCCGCGCGGCTGCCCGGACGGGCAATTCGATCGAAATAATTCGCGACTGAATGACCAGAAAGAGGATGAGAGCAGTAGGAGGGGGAGATTCGCCCGTCCGGCAGCAATTCTCGTTTTATGGCACATAAACCCGATCGTCGCATGTTCACTGACGCTCGATTGGGTACCCGAATAATGCGCCGAACGTTACGACGATAGTGTCGGGATTAACGTGGTCCTGTGGTCGGCGTACGCCTGATGGAGCCGTTCGCCGTCTTAAACGTTGCCGTATACCCAATGAGAGCCTTTCTTCATCGATCATCGACGTCTCGCGAGAGATGAGGTTAGGAGCCTCGGTGGATAAAATTAATATGGGGCGTCGTTACGTCCGAATACTGACCCGTGGCTGCCTAATGGGAAAGTTCTGACGAGATTACGAGGCGCGGCGGACCTTAAGGAAGATATTGACGTTTATAACTCGAAACTTTAATATCAGATTTATTGATTAATAATATCAACGGATAATGCGGAGGCGGCCATTATAAGTTACTGAAATCCAGCGTGATTCATGAAGATACGATTACGAGATTCCTGAGAGTTGAGTCTTTCTACACAGAACGAAAACATCTTTTTAGACAGTAATATCACAGATCCCAGGGGCCTTTAAAACTATTTTAATCTTTAAACCGTAATGTTCGAAAAAAATTACGCTATTGATAAATAGCGATCTGACAGACCGATATCATGTTTCTATTAATTTTATAAGTTCCTTATAATTAAAAACGTATATTTTTAATTATTCTGAATTTTTGTAAAAAGGGGAGGCGGAGAAAGATGTTTTAATGTGAGGAATAGCAAAAAAAATCTTATATACTAGGTGTCTCTAAAGTCTGTAGAACTTTATCCGCCATATTTTAGAAACAGTTCAAAATTATGAAAACCTCAAAATATGTGTTTGATCATATTCAGGAGCTAGCACTCTTTTAAGGAGGTTGTGAAGATGAAGTCCAACTCAAATATTTCAAAAGGAACCCTTTATTTTGTAATATATTACTTTAAAAACCATAAAAAAAATTTTTTTATATAAAGCGGAGATTGATACGTTGTTTAGAAGTTATTTAAAATCAAAATTCGAAAAAGAGAGGTAATTTTCAAAAAAATCGTCACTTTCATTCAAAAAATGAAAAAAATTTTTTTTAATCCTAAGAAAGTTAAATCATAAAAAAGTGTTCCTAACATTAAAATATAACATTACCACCAGTAAATAAGAATTAAAATGTGTAAATAAGACATAAATGAAGAAATACATAAATTTATACTGCGATAAAAGTACCGCAAACGGTAAACCATGGTCTGTGGAACTGCTACAATTTTTCAACCGTCCCATATTACACGTGTCCAGCGAATGACAATGGAATCACTGCAATGTTTGGTGGGAATAGATGGCATACGAAGGTATTATGAGTTTAGAGGGCTTTTTGTGAATGTTAAGAAAGATATTGACAAGTAAAGTTTCAATAGCCGTCTGTAAGACTAGCATTACAGTTTAAAGGTTCAGATTGATCTCTATTCATCCTCTCCTCTCTAAATTAGGGATAACTTAAAAATTCCAAATAAGAAGTTATATAAATCAATTATTTTCGAACTCTAGAAAATAGCAGTGTGGTACTAGTATTTTGATAGATACCAGTTGTATGGATTATAACACCAATATAGGTATGTATAATTCTCATCATTGGTGTAAAATTAACACCGTTTAATTAGTGTGAAAAATTCATATTGAAGTGGTGTAATTTTTTTTCTAAAATGGAATGCATTAATTACACTGGTCGACAAAAATTTAACATTTTTTTGGCCTTAAAGTAAACGAAGTTGTTTCTGATAGATTTTGATGCGCTGATTACGAATCTGGCCGCGAAAATGTCGTATCATGTCAAGTTTTTGAGATATTCTAACTTAAAAGTGCAAAAAATGAGGTTTTTGGCCACTTTCAACGACTTATAAAATGTCTAACAATTTTTTTTCAGCATCCAGCCGGATGTCACATTAAAGTGTTATTCTTACCCTTTCCAACGCATATTCGATTGCTATGATTCGATTTTTTTTCGCTGAAATAAAGCAAATTGAATTTTGTTTTTTAACTTCTTGTATCACATTTATTTGTATTGAACCGATTGTTTTGAAAATTTGTATTCAAAGGTTTTTTCTGGTCACTGATTACGAATTTGAAGACAATTTTCAAAATAATCGGTTACAAAAATATACAAAAAACCTTGACACAAAAGGTTAAAAAACAAAAAAATTCAATTTGCTTTATTTCAGCGAAAAAAAATCGAATCATAGTAATCGAATATGCGTTGGAAAGGGTAAGAATAAAACTTTAATGTGACATCCGGCTGGATGCTGAAAAAAATTGTTAGACATTTTATAAGTCTTTGAAAATGGCCAAAAATCTCATTTTTTGTACCTTTAAATTAGAATATCTCAAAAACTTGACGTGATATGATATATTTTCGCGGCCAGATTCGTAATCAGCGCATCAAAATCTATAAGAAACAACTTCGTTTACTTTAAGGCCAAAATGGTGTCGACCAGTGTTATTGCACTATTAAGAAGATTCTGTTTGCTACATTTCTGCGTACATTACCCTGCTTTACATATATTTCTTGCAACTTGAAACATTATACAACTTTACCTCTATCCTGAGGAAAATTTTTCTCAGAATTTTTATACAAATTGGAACATTTTACAGTAATACTGAGAAAATATACTCCTTTTTAAAAAATTTTTCATACATATGAATTATGAAATGTTCTAAGATTCGTGTAAAAAATCAGAGAAATTTTCTAACAAGTTTTCAAATTATACAGAAATTCTGCAAAGTTCTGAAATTTACATAAAAAGTCTGACAAACTATATGAAACATTTTGAAAAAAAACTTTTATCAGTGTAAAAATAAATTTTTCCCTTAAATCATTTGTATCATCTAAGTGGATGAACTTCTTAATTTTGAGTTATGACATTTTATCTTAGGCGTATTGTCTAGTTGCGTGATGTAACCTTTTCAATAATACACTGATTATCACAAACACTACCGTTGAATAATCCGACGAAAATGATCGAGAACTCACACATTTTTCCGTACTTAGAAATTTGTACTTAATGATGTCTGGCGTGAAAAGACATACCTAATATACTTTGAACTGTTCTTCAAACGCTATGGCGATTAGTTATTTGTAGTCGCGTGTCGCATCATCACTCCGCGACTGCGTTCGTGGAGCGTGCTATCAGCGCTATTGCGTTTTATCTTTATTTTACGTCTAATGACCGATAAAGATAAAATAACGGAAGAGCGCTGATAGTGCGTTCTCCAAATGCAACCCGCGTGTATTGTGAATACAATTTTGTATTAAAATTTGACACTTTATCGGTGCGAAAGATTCTCAACAATTTGATATTAAATTTATTACATCAAATTATTTCACCACATGAATGAAATTTCACACCGAAATTTTTTAGAGTTATATAATCTATGTCAGAAAATAAGTAACTTTAAATGAAACTTTTTTTTAATAATATATGATTTTTTTCGATGAAATACTTTCTGCTAACTTTTCTGGATGCTGGATCACTGCGAGCCGGTTCGCGAACCATTAAAAACTTAGTGTTTTCGCAGTGCCTTAAATCGGCGGCGTGACGCGATAAATCACGCGAGTTTTTTTTCGATTCACCTCGGTTAAAGGATTCGAGGTGCTTTTTGCCCTCCGCTCGTGCGGAACGCGCATATAATAAGGGTGCGCTTCGCTCGTTCTCTTTTTTTCCTTTACGCGCCGCCGTCGTCAAATTTCCACTTTCCGGGAGAGACAACGCGCCCTTCTCCCTCTTTCTCTCTCCCCCCCGTCCAATTTTACCCTCTCGTTCGTACGCAGATGCGTGGTTTTCATTTTCCCTTCGCGACCATCGCTGTTTTACTCTGGATTCTCCTCCCTCTTGCCCCTTCGACACCCTTCCTCTTCGTCGTTCTCTCCTCGCTGTGAAGCCGACGTTCGTCGGAACCGCTTCGTTTGCACGCGGGCCAGAAGCGCACCCTCGTGCAGCGTGTAACGAATACGCGCTTTTTTCGCTTTTTTTTTCCGAACGAAAATATCCACTTTTCGGGGTGAAACGCGCACACGTTCCCGGGTAGCTCGGGAAAAGAAGGAATAGGAGGCAGAAAGAGAGATAGAGACACAATAAAAAGACTCGATAGGCATGTCCGCTCGAAAGAAGGATAACGAGAAAAAGAGAGAGAGAAAGAGAGAGGGAGAAAAGAACAAGCCGACTGTGGGATTCGAGAAAAAAGTGGTTAAAAATATGTAAACCGACATCCGCGAGATCGGTAACACGTGGAGGGTGGAAACCGAGGGGGAGAGAGACAATGTCGTCGGCACGCGCACATCTCGTGGCTTCTCCTCGCTCAGCGTCGCCTCTTGCCGACAGGATCGAGGATGTTTTTTATGCTCCGCGATCCTGAGGGAGGCTTCCTCCGCGAGCGACCGTCTTCTGTCGTCGAGAGCCAGCACTCGATATTTGTCTCCGGTTCCGAGGATAAACACGGAGACAAGATCCGGTTCGTTCCGCAGAAAGCGGGATTTATCCGGTCTTACGTTCCGTTCAATTTTCATCGGCGCGTGTACCGCTGAAGGCTGTTACTCCTTCCTCTCTTATTTTCACGAAATTTTTTCAGGCGATCGGAAGGCGAATGAAGAACGGTTACACTAAATTTTCCGATTAATTCGAGAAATTTTCATAATTGAAGATAATTACTATTTATGTCCATTTCTATTAATTTCCGTATTTTAATCATCTTAGAATATCTCTGTTGTTTTTAAGATACGAAAATAAATCGGAAAAAAAGTTTTTTATTTCGAAAGGCAAATAGGTGGCATTTTTTATAATACTAGACAAAACAAGCGCGCGCTACGCGCGCGATACACACTTTTGATATTACATAATTTCATTATATTTCATATAACTAACAAATTTAATATTACATTACTATTAACCCCTCAATACACATAATCAAAATATGCGATCTCCGCAATGACAGCCGCTCACGAAGCTAGCGCAGCGAGAGATCAATCTGCATCACGGAAAAGCGACAACAATAACTATCTATTTGATATATTCTTTACATGCCTTTTTTCAGAAAGGAAATACTTATTATTTTACAAGATTTTGATCATCAATATTTTTAAAAATTATATGATATATTTTCATTAACTGCATATTTTATTTAATTTTAAAAACTTTTACTGGATCTAGCGGACCCTGTTTACCCTAAAATTAAATAAAATATGCATTAAAGCATATGATTAAGTTAGTAAGGTTAGTAAAAATATAATATTTGGAAATAAGACCAAAGTATAAGGAAATAACAGTTCTGATATAAAAAGCACTGTTACAGAAATAAACTTTACAACTAAATGTTATAAACAAATTATACAAATTGAACGTAGAGGAAAATTGTTTATACTAATCGATTTTACGGAAAAATATGTAAAACTTTTTTAAAAATTGTTTTCCATAAATCATTTAAACAAAACAATAATTGTTTATAACAATTTTTTGCAAAATTGATTTTTGTAATGAGATCTTTATATAAAAAATATTTTTTATGTTTTGGTCCTATTTCCAATTGTTTTTTGCTAATCGTGTTGGTTTGGCCAAAGGCAGGAACGAGTTTCAATAATCCATATTGTTCATACATTTTTCATAATAAAAAACAATTTAAAGAAAAGTATGCATGTTTTGTTGGTAATTTTTCCTGTATAATTTTTAATTGGCATAAACAGTTTTTTACTATAATCAATTTTTAATAATTTGTTTATAACAATATTTTTAAAATTGATTTTTGCAATGTGCTTTTATGTCGAAAAGGTTTTATCATGCTTCGGTCCCATTTTTAATTTTTATTTTTTGTTAACTTTGCTGGTTTAGGCATGAACCTAAAGATTATTTGTAAGTTTATTTAAATATTATTAATAATTTATGCAATTTATTTATTTAAATATTACGTGTACTGTAACGTTTAAACATAAAATTATTACAATAATATTCGGAGTCTGTTTGCCTGTTTACATCAGAAATTGAAGTTGCCTAGATAAGGATTAATACTCAAAATAAGATAATATTTAATTGATAAATTTTTTAAATGTTTAATCTTAGTTTAATCTCCTTTTAATTTTTTACAGTTCTAAGAATTAAAAAAGATAAAGAATAAGTTAAACTGAGATTAAAGTTACCCCTGTGCTTTTCATATTTTCCTTACATTAATATTACTCTAGATAAAAGTTCACAAAATTAAGAATTTTTTACATTTTTTTCTACTTTATATGTTGCACAGTATTAGAGGAACTAAATCAACACTATTAGTAAAAATACATATTACAAGAATAAACAAAAGTCACGAGAGAGTAACGGTAATGCTATATTGGAGCTGGCAAAATCTACAAATTTGACGGATTTAGAAGATTAGTCTGCAAAATGATCAGGCAAGAGTTTGGAAGCAAACGAAAGCGCAGTGTTTGTAGTTTTTCATGTCGGGCGGCGTCGCTACTAATTATCGGAATTAGCGGCGCTTATTTGTTACGTGCAGCGTAGGAGGGTAAGGTATTAGGGGGCTTTTAGGATGTTTTCAGGCTCGAAAGGTGCGCGCGAGTGGGACTTTATAGCAGGCGTGGCCGACTCTCTCTCTCTCTCTCTCTCTCTCTCTCTCTCTTTTTCTCTCTCCTCTTTGAGAGAAGAGGCGTTCGAGTATTTTTAGTTGTTTGATGCCGGCACGCGCCCTCTCCGCTTTTTTAACGACGCGCGGAAGCATCTGCCCTTGGTTAATGTCTCCCCCCGGTCCACACGCGCCCGGCCGCGCAGCACTTTGTTGCGCGCGTGAGCACGCGCGCGGTGGTGGTTTATTGTCTACGCTGGAAAAATGGGATTAAGTTACTCGCTTGTCTCGGGAAAAGACTGCAGTTTTGGTTCGTCGGAACTGAACTGTTTCCTTCGAACATTTCGACCGAGCTGTCGCTTTCCCGGCCCTTCGTAACGTAATAAAAAAAGAAGAGAAAGCGGTTGAATTGTCTTGGCATTTAATTCATAGATTTAAATATTTTTTGTTGTTGAAATGTTCAATAATAAACAAGATGAAATCGTGATATGTAAAAAAAATAGGAATTAAATAAAAAGAAGGACCAAGACAGATGTTTATTAGCATCAGTGTTATTAAATTAATTATCAATCATATAATACTTCTTATGTGACTTTATATAAAAATTTCTAATTCTTTAAAACTGCACATTGTTATTTTCGGCTCTAAAACAGTTTTTAAATTGAATCAGAATAACAATATTAATGTATTAAATTGTTAATATAATAATATTGATCATAATAAACATCTTTTTGATCCTTCTCTCTAATTGTGTTATACGGTCTTATTTCTTTTATTATTGAAAATTTTAACAACAAAAGTGTTTAAATGTACGAATTAAGTGCTGAAACAATTCGGCCGTTTCTTTCCGTCTTTTTTATTACGTTATAGTCGGAAAAGCGGCAGGTCGGTCAAAACGCAAAGGAAACAGTTCGGTTCCGACAAACCAAAATTGCAGTCCTCTCTCGAGATAAGTGAGTAACTTAAGCACTAAGATCCTGCTCTGACCTCTTCTTGTCCCTTCTCTCTATTTAAAATTTTCGATGATACACTGAGCACGAAGTGGAGTAAACGCGACGGTGTTCACTGTGATATTAATAAAGAATACAAACGGAAAGTTGAGAGTCGACAATAATGATGAAAATGTATAAGATGAAAGTTACGACTTGAACGTCGAGTACTTCCCAAGAACGATTTACCGGAGTTCCGCGTTCTTCAAGACAGATTTTTACATCGCATAGAGAATGGAGGACTGCGCAGCGGATTGCACTTTATATTTTTCTTTATTGAAATATGGCAGCGAAAAATTGTATCACATAGTACAGAAAAAAGTTGTTATTTAGTTATGCTCTTTTAAAACGGAATGAACTCACTCGGCATAATCATCTCCGCGATCGCGTCTAATAATTGTCTCGGTAATCAATCGCGAAAAATGGGAACGATACCTTTGAGAAGGTAGCCTATCAATTATTGTTGAGAAGATCGTCCGGCCGCCGGAGAGCGTTTGAAAGGGCTAGAGTTACCTTAATAGACGATCTTTTCAGGCCCGAATCGCTCGCTTTTAGAAACGCGTTCTTATCTATCAAGCACGTTCAAGGACGTAGCTACGTGAACAGCCGGTGAACGATCGTAATAAAAAATAATGGAGCTTCATTGCGGTCTACATCTTTCTTTTTTTATCCCGTCACTCTGTTTCCTTCTAGCTTGTCCAATTCGCGTGGGCCTGTAGGATTCTTTCTTTCAGAAAATCATCTAATAGATGAAACGGCTCTTTACTATTTATCTTTTTCTTTTTTCTTTTTCTAAAATTTATTCGAATTAAGTTTAAGAGAAATTCGAAAAAGAGAACTTTACTTTCCGAGGTTTCTGGACTTATTAAAGCTTACTCTATTTATTTATCTTTTAAAAATTCTATTGTATTTAATATAATTTTTAACACTTTAATAGATTTTATTTTTTTAATTTCATTATTTTTAAAATTATATTTCATGCAATTAAAAAAAGAAGATAAATTAAGTGACCCTTATTCAGTCCAGGTCGAGGGGGTAACCATTCTTGAATTCTGGTGTACAACGCGCTAGAAGTCCGTTGAATTCCTTGAAGTTCGTTGAATTCCTTGAAGTCCGATGAAGTCCGGCGAAGTCCGGCGCGGCGTAGTCCGATGAAGTCCGACGTAGTCCGATGAAGTCCGTGAAGTTTAATGAAGTCCGACGTAGTCCGATAAAGTTCATGAAGTTCGATGAAGTTCGGTGAAATTCAGTGAAGTCCGACGAAGTCCGACGTAGTCCGATGAAGTCCATGTAGTCTGGTGAAGTCCAGTGTACACCTATTTTCCGAGTGGTTACCCCTCTCGGTACTTTAATTGCTCTTTTATGGCTTATTCCATAAAGGTTGAAGTTTTCTTTGAAATTATCGACGTAACATAAAAATTGTCGATATTTTTGTCGAGGACAAGACTGATCAATTTAAAAATACGTTTGCAAGTTTAAGTCAGCCGTCACAGCCGTCGCTGCTATAAACGATCAGTAATGCTCGCGCCTCCGTGTACTTGCTCGCGTTGTCGATGCGGCACGTTGAGGATGCAACAACTTGACACGGTCGTTTCGTCACGGGGGCGCGAGCGCGCGTCGAAGAAAAATGGTCTTGCCGCATATGCGGTCCATAAAGAGACGGCGGCCATTGCTAATGTTTTTCCCCGATATTTTTATTACCATGCAACGAGCTGGATTGGCCGAGCGGTCCAGCCCTGCCTCGCGTTAACCGACCCCCGATGGTCGCACCCCGTCGACGATGACGCCTTTACGCGTTTATGCGAGCGGCCACGGGAGCGGAATCTCATTCGCGCCAGGCGCGTAATAAATTCCCCGATCGCTATCATAGATTTATCATAGTCACGCACTCGTGGCCGGCCTCGACGTCGATAATTGTCGGATTGTGGTGGCGGCGCGGCGGCGGTTGACCGTCCCAGCGAGAAGGGTCGTCAACGAGGAGCGCCATCGAGGGTGAGAAAAATAACGATTCAGAGCATTTTTCAAAGCGCCGAGGGCACGAAAGAGGGATCGACTGCTCGCGCCGAGGAGAGAAAGAGAGAAGAAGAAAGGAAGTGCGAGAAAATGATCTGCGAGGATCGCAACTCGAGAGGCGATGGATTCAGGGATTTTCTCTCTCGCCTCGTGTACGTGACTTCCGAATCGTGCTATCATCGTACCTGCCAAGGAAACGAACGAGGAGAATCTGTACGAGGTATCGAAAGCCCATCGATGTACCTTCGTTAAAGCACTTGATCCGTGTATTAATTCCGTCAATAGCGCGTTTTTATCGAACGGAAAGTCGCGAAAATAAAAGAAACTGGAAAATGAAAGGTAATAAAGCGTACGGCTTTTTTTTTGTTTTTGACTGAGCGTAATATGTTTTTTATTAACCCCGCGCCAGTAGCGGGAAATATGATAAAAGATATTGTAAAAATAGTATTATTCTCGCAATTGTGCTTGTCATTGTAATGAAAATAAAAAGAAATTTTAAAACTCTTTTGGCAATTTTATTATATAATTTGAATCAAAGGAGTAAGTTTAATTTATGTATATTCTAATACTAAAGCTAATTGCTTTACATATTTTTATACGCCAAATTATTTTAATTTTTTATAAGAAATTATTTCATCTTTTGCAAATTGTTTTAATTACGAACCCTATTTTGTAAAATTAAGGTCAGTATTTATAGTCAATTCTTATATTTAAGACCGTCTTATAGATATTGTTTTAAGATATCATCAATCACAGAGCAAATCATAGAGCATCTTAACACATTCTTTAAAGATTCGAGTTAAGAATACCGATTTATCATCGGCTTGTGTTTTTTCTTGTGTATAATAGATCTTCCTGTTTGCTTTAGGTTACTATCGTTAGCGCTGCAATTGTACCTATAGTAACACACTTTACCCAGCTGATAAAAAAATTCTCATAACAGCATTTTTGAGATAATGAATAATAAAAACAAATTGACACTAAAAACTAATGTCTTTGACGAAATATCCTTGTAGTGAATATTTTTGTTGAAAAATAATATATTTATAGCTCTTAAATAAGTGTTTGCTTGTATGTATAGAAAAGTGTCACAACTCTCTCTGACAAAGGATGAAATTATTAGGGTTACGGTATTCAATTCTTAAAAACTCATAACAAAGAATACTTTATAATCGGTTATTTGGAAAGTAACAAAAGACAATTTTTGTCGAAATTGAGATATTTGAAGAGAATTATGTATTTACCTCCTCTGAGTTCCCAATTATCTTGATTTCGACAAAAAATAACTTGTGTTTTTTAAATAACTGATTTAATTTTGTGTATGTATTTTGAAAGTACAATATGGAAAGAAAATGAAGTTATGCACATTCACTTTCCTAATTAAGACGTTGTTTCAATTTAGAATTTTTAAAAGCTCCACTGTAAATTTGTTGTAATTTTGAGATGTGTCACTTTCTTCTATCAACGGATCAACTACATGTGTGTTTATTTAGGATTTATTCGAAACGAGTGTGAGATTATATATTGCATGTACGATGAAGCAATGTAAGCAGCTAATTAATTTACTCGTTTATTGCTATGTGGTATTATTTCAGAAACATTTAATAAATAATAGATTAACTTTGATAGAAAAACTCGAATATCTCTTCTGAATATACAGTATAGAAAATTAAAAATAATGATATTTTACGATAGATGTGCTATAAGAGAGCGCATTAGAAATTTAATGAAAATCCCAATAAAGTGGTAGTAAAAGCCACAATAGAATAAAATATATCACGGAAAAATAGCTGTTCTCAATCCATTGCAAATCTCGGTTGGTGCATTTGCGCATCGATTATTGATGAGACACAGATGCATTTGGATTCATCGCGCGACTCACGTTTGTCGAAATGGAATTTGACGATACGTCGTGGAAACGCGCTTCGGCAGTGGACAAACGGAGCTTCTCCGTCGAATGACGTATCGAATTTTGTACCAACAGAACTTCCGGCCCCGAACTTTTGTCCGGCGGCTCACGATGCTTCTTTATCGCATCCAAATGCGGACGCAACCAGATGAGGATGCAACCAAACGCATCAAAGGCTCGAGCGAAAGGTCCCGTGGTCCTCGCGCGGTGGCAGCCCTTCTGTCGGGCACAAAAGAGTTGACAAAACATGACAATCACAACGGTCATAAGTCTCATAACTGATGTGGAGGAGGAGCGGGAAAGCCTTACTCTGAGTTCGAAATCCGTGGAACTGAACAAATATTATTTTGACGACCGTCCGACGTGGAGAGCACGGTCGAGCGTAATCCGCCCTCGGAACTGTCCGCTTATTGCGAAATCACGGAAGAATTATGCGCGTTGCGATTGGACGATGGGGCGAGGGTATTATCGCGAGCGCTCGGAGGTAATCTGGATGCTGACAATCGAAGCACGATAATTATGAAAGTTTTCGCTTCTTCCTGTGAGTTCTCTCCCGAGGTAAAGTCGCTGCGAAGGCACCGCAGAGTGGACGCGTTAAAAGGTTTCTTTACGAGGTCGTAACGAGGATCATGCCTCTCGTCGCAGGGCGGGCGTTTCGTGATCATAAACCATATAATGTTGCCACGGAAAGACTGTCTTCGGAGCGAGCAACGCTTCCACCCTGTGGTTCTTACCTCGCGTTTCACCCTCGCACCCTATGGCTTCGCCATCGCGACGCAACACATTTTTAATACGCGGAATATGGGATCGCCACGCGGCGAAAATGGGGTCTCCGAGTTCTCGTCGCGATGACGATCATTACCTTTCGACCGGAGTAACGAGATGCGAGGGAGACTGCGCTGCTTTTAACGCGATGAAGGCAATAACCATCCGCTGTATCGGATTGAATCGTAATTCTGATATTTTGTACCGCCAAGAAAATTCATTGAAAAAAGATTTTCATAATAATAATAATAATTAAGCTTGGATAACAGTTATTACCCAGACAGCACACAATATTTATAAAAGATTTACAAAATATTTATAATAATTATTTGAATCTTTTATAAATATTTACCAAATACTTCATAAATATTTCAGAGATTACATTTAACAGATTAGAAAGATTTACCATAAATATCATAAAAATATGTATATCAAATATTAATATAAATATTTTTTTACTTATTATAAATATAGTATAAAATATTTATGAATATTTATCATAAATATCGTGTGCTTGTTAGGTTAAATTTTTCTAAAATAATTTTAATTGAATGCTCGGTTAATGTAATTAAATATTTATTAATGCTTAGGAAACGTTTGATTACTATTAAAATAATTATTAAATATTGTTGTTTATTTCAACTAAACATTTAGCTGAAATTATTTCCAAATTATCACAAAGCTTAATTAATATTTGACTTTTTTTCAGTATAATGTTAAAAATAAGAAGAGTCATCGTGTCTAATTAGTTGTTAAAGATGTGATAAATATTTTCTTCTAAATTTGTTGTTTTAATAATCATTTATATAGAAAATCTTAAATATAATTTTAAACAGACATAACTTGTTTACATGAAGAAATTTTGTATATTTGTTTCGTGAAGAGAAATATAATCATTTTTATTCAATAATAATTTTCATTGATTTGAGAGAAAAAAATATTGATTAAGAAAACCTTTTTAAATTAAAAACTAGATTTTAAATATTATTATCATAATAATATTATGTTCTTTAGAGTTTTTAAGTAATATTGAAATAAAAATTGATATTTTGTTGAATTTTAAATTTAATTTTAAATTTTTCTTTAATTTTTCAAGTTTTTTAATTTTTAAATTTTTATTTTTTTATTTTCAATTAGTTTTAAGTTTTTATTTATTTGAAATTTTGTCAATCTATTTTACTTTTACAATTATTAGACTTTAATCAACTTCCTATCTAACAAAATAAATTTTTTTTAATTAGGGGAAAGATCAAATAAAGAACCTGTTAAACATGAAAGTTTTGTTCGTAATTGGGATGGAATATACATCTTTCTTCTTTACTTGATAGAAAAACAATAATTTCTTACTTGTAAGAGAAAGGTTTTGTTTCAAAGGACTAGTACAATTATAAAGTTTCTAAACCACTAAATTTTTTCAATTGTGATACAGTTTGTGATATGTGTTGCAATATGGCATGCCTTTATTACTATTACAATGTGCAAACATAAAAAAGGAAATCTTTTTCTCTCAGATATATTCATTTCTCGTTAAAAGATTTAAGAAACGTTTCACATTATTCACACGTTTTTTTCAATCTTAAAATAGTTCAAGTAAAATATATATCAGAGCAATTGTATGTTCTCTCTCTCTCTCTCTCTCTCTCTCTCTAAAAAGTTCTGTTTCTTTAAAAAAGAAAGGTAAGACTAAAAAATGTGTTTTAGTTTATCTGACGGCAAACTTTGTTCGTTTATGTAGTGCATGTTTTATGGTTTTAAAAACCCCTTAAAAATGCCGCCGTAAGTCACTGCCGCGTTAACTTACGGTCTCTCCCCTCCTTCGCCCTTATTTGCACAATATAACGTTTGCGAAAGTCATATAGATCACTCGTAGCGGGAGATCAGGGAAAACTAGAACTGCACCAGATCTTTTCGCCCGTAAAAAGAAGACAAAAAAATTCCAATGAACGGATCAATTCAATAAGATGTGTCCGGCAAATTGTCATATGGTTTAACGTTTCGCAACTCAAAGGCAGTCAATGGTTGGGCGGTCTTTGGTTGTGTTAAGGCGATCCGAAACCGCCTACACAGAGAAAAAGTTAGTATCAAATTTACATTCATTGTCTTCTATATATGTAGGCAAGAATTAAAATCCTTAAAAAGTTTGATAATCTTAAATTTTAGTAATATATATATATGTATATCTTTATATTTACATTAGGTATATTCATATTTATATTAATATATATTATAATAGACCATAATCACGAAAATAATCACTAAAAAGTAAAGTGTTTAATTTTAGGGTATTAAAATGTTTTATATCTAAAACTAAACATTTTGAAGTATTTAAATAACAGAGATAGAAAACATTTTAATATCTTTTTTTAGTGATATGATTGCTTTGATAATAACATTGAAAATTCTAATTCGATTAAAACAAAGATTTTAATCGTGTAATAGTAGTTTCAAAAATAAGCTCAAGATAATCGTTTTTCAACAAACTAGTAATTATGAAATCTATATTCTTCTGATGATAACACGGATACGAGAATAAAAACACTCTTAACCATTCTTATAATAGTGCTTTTTTCTGGGAGAGAGAAAGAGATGCTTGATAAAAAAATCAAAGTATCTATCCGAAAAATATTTCGAGTGTCATTTACACTTTTTATTTTGATGACTAAAGTTTGCTGAACAAGTTGGCGTTTTTGACGTTTTTTTAGTGGCTCAAATTACTTCTCTTTGTTCTGGTTATTTTAAGTTACTTCGGATTTTGCAACCCGAAATTAATTCATCAAAATGAAACCAGCGAAACGAATTCCGCAAGACCATTTGTATCGCTGATAATGACTCCAAATGAGTCAAAATGTTCGATGTTACTATGAATAAAAGATTTTTTAATAAACTATTTGTGCTTTTCCAACTGCGTTGTTACTCTCATTAGTCTGTATTATCGTTTGAATTTAGAGTTTTTGAAATTTGTCTATTATTCGTATATACAAAATTTTTTCATGTAAGCACGTCTATTTAAGATTATCAAATCTTTTCAGGATTTTCTATTACACATGAGATAATGATTGTTGAATGATATTACTACTAATTATTTTTCTATACCGAGAATGCCATCGTTCTAGTCAGAGTCTTCTGGCTGCAATGTATTTTAATTTGCCCGTTGATCCCGCGACGTGCGCGTGAAGCGCATAGAAAGTCGCAGTTGCGCTCTCTTCGGAGTTTCTTCACGAGGCTGCCTCGTTGTGATCCTGTATAAGCAGCGCGCATTGCTTCGGGACGCCAAGGGATATTTCCGCATAAGCCGTAAGCCAAACAGAACAAGGCCAGTAAATCACTCAGGACAATCTTATCTGTTTGGGCCGCGATAGACAGCCCGGGATCGGCTAGACCAACCAGCGCGTCTATCGAAACAATAATATTACGATAGGAGAGAGAAGATCGTGCGATATTTGCGAGTTTGCCTGTGTCAATCGGTCCGTCTCCACCTAGCCAAGAATATGCTGTGCATCGATGGCAAATACTTTGAAAATCCATAAACATTTAGGATGGTTGTGAATTTCGAATATAAAATGTGCGAAGCACGCAAAAGAACGTAAAAATAAGAAGGAAGTAAAAAAGGAATCATAGATTTTTTGTGAAAATAACCTTGAAACAATGTTACAAAAGTAGTAAAGACATAAAATGTGAAGTGTACAAAGTGAAATTCGTAATGTCGAATTATAACCAATTAAAATTATTTTGAATTATTTTGGAGATCGCCACATTATTATTCAATATGTTATTAATTTAACAAGGAGTTAAACAATTAAAAAAATTTAATTGATTTAAATTTAGTTTATGACTTCCTATATTCACACATGTAGAAAAATAATTTTGTTATTAAAAAATTTAAAATAAATATAAAAGATAAGAACTCAATTTTGTTATTGTGCTATAAAAAAATTTGAAATAATTTTTTTTTACTTTTTTATTTCAAATTTTTTGTTTCGTAATTTTTAACATAAATGTCACTTTATTCTGTCAATTATATACTAACAATACGTATAGTACAATGTTGCTGACATTTTGACCAAAATTTATAATGAAAATAACTTAATAATTACAGAACAGCGAACAGAAGACAAAGAATAAGCTACCTCATCAGCTAAGAACTTCAGGCCGATTAATCTGACTTTGTTTCTTCTGAAGACTTTGGAGAAATTAGTAGAGTATGTGAGAGTTGTTCTTTAGTAGCGTCCGTTATATCATGCTCAACTTGCGTACCGCACGGGCCATTCCACGGAGACTGTTCTTCATTCAGTTGTGTCGTTTATAGAGAAACAGTTAGAGTAGAAGGGCTATGCGGTGGGCATCTTCCTGGACAGAAGGTGCGTTTAACAACATCTCACGTGAAGTAATTGTACAGAGAAGCATTGCGCAGGGCCATACAGAAGAAATTTGTTAAGTGGATCCGGGGCATGTTTGGGCGACGCGTCGGATTGTGACTTCACTGGGAGCAGCAAAGGTTTGTGAATGGGTGGAGAAAGGTTGGTTACAGAGAGGGGTGCTCTCTCCCAACTCTTATGGTACCTGGTGGTAGATAGGTTGCTTGAAGCACTAAATGATAGGAGTTTTTTTGTGCAGAGATATGCCGACAACTTGGCTATACTGATACTGGGACCCTTTCTTGAATCGTTTCTAGGGTTCATACAGAGTGCACTAGAAGCATTAGAGCAATGGTACAGAAGGACTGGCTTGTTAGTAAACACGTTGAAAACTGTGCTCGTCGTCTTTACTCGCAAATACTGTAGAAGAGCTCACTTTCAAATAGGTAAAACTAGTTCCAACTAAGTCAGTGGAATATTTAGGAGTGATCCTAGATAGGAAGCTGTTCTGGAAGGAGCATCTTGAGTTGTTGCAATAGCGTAAGTTCCAGACGTATAGAAGAATCTTTGGCCAGACATGGGGCTTGAAATCTAGTATGGTCCATTGGCTCTACATGGTGATACTTCGGCTTAGGCTGATAAACGCAACAATTGTGTGGTGGACTAGGTGGCCTACGTGCAAGAAGAAAACTGCCATAGCGACATTGGAGCACATCAGGGCTTTAATCTTAAGAGAGGTCCTGGGTGCCATGTGACTATGCTGGTGACAGCTATGGGTATGCTGTTTAATATTGAACCGCTTCATCAAATGGTGTTAGTATTAAAGGCCTTAGTAAAATCGAAAAAATTCGTGATATTGAGCTTTCGATGATCCGCCGCGCGGAAAAGTAATATTGACCTTTCGTGGATCCGCCTTGACGTCGTCCAAGACTCTGATAAGTGCTGTTTGTGTGGAACAGTTTTAATTTATTGTATGCAGATTGATAAGAGTTGAGCAGGTCAGTATCGTTCACGAAATTGGTGTCGCAGCAATACGTTTCAGCATTTTTACGTTTGTTTGCACAGCAACAAAGATAGGTCTATAACGGCTAAGCTGAGAAGGACATTTAATTTTCGACAGACAGCAAACAAGCGCCGATTTCCAGAGCCGAGGAAAAACTCCATTAGAGAAACAAGAATTAAAAATATGCGTTGATTGGCAAGATATACGATAGAGCCTTTACAATGAGATCACGAGAAAGACCATCGCAGCCAACAGTCACAGATTTATTTCTACGAAGTACGAAGTACGATGTGTCTTAATGATATCCTAAGGCAGAATATTACTCCAATAAAATTTGAGGGAACAATAAATATCTTCGCTTAGAAAAATGGTATTCGACTGTTCCGGCCCAGTGTCGAGCTCAGCAGAATAAGAAAAGAACCTATTTAGGTCTTCTTTGACAAAAAAGGAGACTTTTCCGAGGCCTTCTGCTTGACCAGTTCAAGGTGTCTCAGTTTCCTCCAAACCAAACCAGGTTTTTTAAGATTATCGAAAGTTGATTTGTAAAAATTATTTTTGGCTGTTAGTACCATTGAATGATACTAACTGTTAGCTGTTAGTTGATTTGAATCTTCTTCCTTAGTGTCTTGAAGGCCATGTAGTTAGCATCAGATCTACATCTCCTCTATTTTCTCATAGCTTTGTTGCCTTTTTATTTTTGTTGTGATGTAGTCAACCAAAGGACAGGTAGATACTTCGGATGAATCACTTTGTACGATGCGTGCTTATCATAGCAATGTAGAACTAATTTATTAAATATATCAATCTTCAAGAAAATCTGGCTAAAACAGAATAATATGTGTACATATTAGTGCAAAACAACATTTAGCCTTAAAAGAACAACAAAAGCGAATAAAGTGCAGTAAAAGATACAAATATCTAGGCACATATATCACACAGGACAACACAATGGATGAAGCAATAAAAGAAAGAAATGCCATAAACTTGCTAAATAGTGTTTATATCAAAGCCCAATAAACACTAAATCTATAATAGTATCATCGAAAGCATTTATAACATACGGCAATGAAGTATGGCAATTAAAAGAACGAACAAAAAGATACTAGAGGCAACGGAAATGGACTTTTGGAGACAATCGGCAGGTAAATCAAAAATAGAAAAAATAAAGAGCAATCAAATCAGAGAGATTATGAGCGCCACACACACTATAGTAGAAGACATCAACACAATCCAGCTGATGTGATACGGACATGTTCAGAGAATGAGCGAGAACTAATTACCCAAACAAGTCTTAAATTAAGCATCTCAGGAGAGAAAGAGGAAAGAAAGACCTAGAAAAAATTGGAGAGAGGGGATAGATAAGGAGGTGAGAGAAAGAGAGAGAGAGAGAGAGAGAGAGAGAGAGAGAGAGAGAGAGAGATTGATCTTTATTAGCTCCAGTAGCTACATTTTGTGTACATAAATGTAAAAAATATTACTTAATCTATCAATCTATATAATTTCTAATTCTATTAATACTTCTATTATTGCACTAACTCTCTCTCTTTACTTCTAATATATGGCACTAGCGCTCTCCTGAAGTTCTGCAGTCTTAGTTCCTTTTTTATTTCATTTGGTAAATTATTGTACATTTTGAACCCAAAAATGTATAACAACATTTTTACTCCTTTCTAGTCTTACATCTGCTTATAAGTAAACTCTTTATCTAATTTGTTGTGATGTAGTCAACCAAAGGACAGGTAGATACTTCGGATGAATCATTTTGTACGATGCGTGCTTATCATAGCAATGTAGAACTAATTTCCTCGATTCCCACTAGCTCTATTTTATTTTTTAAGTAACTCGAACATTCTCCAATTACCGCATTTTATATAAGAATACAAACATTGTATACAATTCTTTCTTTAACTGACATGAATTGCAATGCCGCCAACATGTCTTTAATTCTTACTCTAATATTGCATCTTAATATAATTCTCATGCCCTTATTTTGCAATTTTTGTAAGTATTGCATATTAGTATCGTTTAAGCATAGTAAGATAGACGAACAATATTCAAATAACGGAGCCACTATCGTCTTATATACCACACACCTCATATAAGATGTCAAATTCGCGCTAATTCGTCGCAATACCCCTAATTTCGATCCAATTTTTTTCCCAAGATAATTTACATGTGCCGTAAAATTCAAATTTTTGTCTATTATAACACCTAAGTATTTAATTTCATTAACTACTTCTAATACTGCATTTTTAAATTTTATTTTTATATTACTTTCTAACACTTCTTTTCTTACACCTCTTGCTAACATAACTTTCGTTTTGTTTATATTTAATTGCAACCTATTAATTTTCAACCATTTCTCGATTCTTCTCATTTGCTCATTAAGATTATCATTTATCTCTTGACTTGAATACCCTGTTGTATATATTAATGCATCATCTGCAAATAATCTAATTTCACAGCTGCCACAAACAATCTTAGTTAGGTCATTTATATAAAGCAAAAATAGTAACGGTCCTAATACCGATCNCCTGTGGAACTCTCACATTCACGGCAACAGGATCTGATAAGATTCCTTTAAATTTTACTCTTTGCGATCTGTTTTACAAGTAACTCTTAAACCAGTTAAGTACTACCCCTTTTATTCCATACCACTTCATTTTCCTTAGCAATATATCTCTATCCACTAATTCAAATGCTCCTCTCAAATCTAAAAATACAACTCCTATCATTTTTCTCTCTCCTATGCTCTTCTTCCATTCTGATATAACCCATTGTAGAGCTGTCTCACATGAATGCTTCGCTCTAAACTCTGATTGGCACTCCTCCAATAGATTATTATTCTCTAAATACTCTACTAACTGATTGTGAAGTTATTTCTAATATCTTCTCATAAATCGATAATTTATTTATTGGTCTAAATTCTTCAATTTTTTTCGTTTTTTGTATCTTTGGTATAGGAACTATTATTGCTTCTTTCCATTCATTCGGAAAATTTCCTTCCTCTAATGATCTGTTAAATAAGTAACATATTTTTGCACCTGCCACCATTACTACTTTTTTCTTTATTTCCACAGTTATTCCTCATTATTTTCACAGTAGAGAGAGAGAGAGAGAGATAGAGATAGAGAGAGAGAGAGAGAGAGAGAGAGAGAGAGAGGATTGGATGAAGATTTCTGGATGGACAGAGACAAATGGATGAAATCGGAAGATAGCGTTATAAAATGATCCATACATACTTCAACTTTGGCATTAACATTAGTGGAACGGGAGTATTATGGTTACTGCGGTAGAGATGGGCGATTTTTTCAAAAGAATCGATTTTTGAATGGCTACAGATCGTAGACTTGAGAATCGATTCGACAATAAATCGCTGTTTAAAGAATCGATCCATCAAAGATCGATCCTTTCATTTAATTTTATAAAATATAAATATTAAATATTATTTAAAATAAATACACAATTCTGTATAATAACAGCATATTTTTGAATAAATATAAAACATCAATAATTGTAATTTATTAATATATATTTATCGCTCTTTAATTTTATACACACACACACATTTTTATATTCATATATATACACACACATTTATATGAATATAAAAATGT
>QKQZ01020951.1:0-32708 GCA_003595255.1 Solenopsis fugax
TGTAGAGAAAAGTTGCTAATACTAGTACTCCATTTTAAGAAATATAAAAAATTAAAATTTATACACACACACACACACACACACACACACACACACACACACATACACTTACATAAAGTATGTATATATGTCCCTACATATGTATGTATATATTTTTTAGTTAAAATAAAAAAATGTATAGTTATTTTTTTTANTAGTTATTTTTTTTATTTTACATGTATAAAATGAAATAATATGTTTAATTTGTTTTTGTTTGTTATTATCGAGTACAACTATTATACATTTTGCCTAGCAAGTATGTACATAATGCAGTAAAATCCAGTCTTAATTTTTCAAAATTGGTCGACCATTTTCAGGTCGCAATTGATGCTCAATCCGTCGCATAAGTCACAAAATACACGTCATTACAACGTCGCTGTCACCGAAATTTGGATGTTATGTGTTAGCGACGTTTCAATCACGTTTCGAACACTAGTTGAGACGTAACATGCGACGAGTTAGCACGTCACAGGGACGTGTTGTTTCGTTTGGTGCAGGGATATATAAATATTAAATTAATATTTTCTCTAAACCATTATTTACGCGAAACGCGCGTACTATAAACGACGCAACGTATTTTTATCTATGACATATCAGTAGTTTCATTTTATCTTATCGTGGCGAGCAACTTTGTTGCCGATTGAAGATGATCACGCTTTTTTCACGTTTCGTTTATATTTATAGCCAATTTTTTATGGGTTGATAAAAGTTCACTGATTGTAATGTACCTTATCTGACCTCCAAAAGATTAATAGCGGATGTATGCCGAAGTTACAGTTATTAATCTTAAATGCAAACATCTCAATACATTGAAATTTATTGATAATGGAGTGTTGCGAAAATTAGATAAGATGTGTTTTTCAGCTGCCAAAATATTTTCGCATTTAAAAGAATCCCACTCTAGCAGAGCAGAAGATTCATATATGAGATTACTTGAAAGGGAATGGATAGAAATATAAAACGAGTATGATATAATATTTCTTAAACTGTTCTTTTGATAACTGTAATACCTTAATAGAGTAAGGACGGTGGTCGTGGAATATATCTGGTATGGTGGAATATAATGACATCTCGTATAATTTACGTTGAATTACAAAAGCAATTGTTAAAATTACTCCGTGCGAGATATCTCGGTTATTGTTCGAAATAGATTTTCCGATTGGAATTATTCCGTTTTTCTTAGAAAACACAAGAGAAATTTAGAGAATAATTGAATAATTCCGATCAGAATTCATTCCGAAGAGTCTCATAATACATACCGAGGAAAGAGATCGTAAATCCGTACGTTGATCTCATGCATTCAAATCTCCGACAGCGGAAATAAACACATCGAATCACAATACATGAAAATGACATCAAAGTGAATCGTGTTTGGATCGAAAAGTGACTTTTAATAATCATTTTACAGTCACTTTGATGTTATTTTTACGTCGTGATAATTCTGTTCTGTTTGGGACCGTTGCGATGCGTCCGTTTTCCGGGGGGCCGCCTTGATCGCCATGATACGAGAGTCATTTGTTTCGAAGGGGAAGATGAACGAGACAAGACACGGACGGGACGGGAAACGTTCGAAACGCGCCGTTCGATTAACCGTTCCCAGCGACGACGTACGCGATGATGTACGAGGACTGCGTGCTGCAGTCGATGCGATTCCCGCAGAAGCTCTGGCAAATAGTGAACGAGTGCAAGAGCGGGGCGATCCGGTGGAGCGCGAGCGGTGACACCATACTGGTCGACTACAAGAAGTTCCAGACCGAGTATCTGGACGCGCACCGGCCCATCTTTAAGACGAGCAACATCACCAGCTTCATCAGGCAGCTGAATCTCTATGGTTTTCGCAAGATCACGTGCCACGGCCGCGACCCGGCCTGCAACTCTTGCAATCCGTACGTGCACGAGTTCCTGCACGACAATTTCCGCGTCGACCGGGTGGACCTGCTGTCCAAGGTGTGCCGGAAGGCCAGTGGAAAAGTCCGGTGCTCGCAGCACGAGACTACGAAAAATGCAGAGGAGAGTCCGCGATTGGAGACGAATCACGTGTCTCGTTTGAAACAGTGTCAGGTATATTTGTTGAGTTAAATTTTTTTATTCATTGTATAATATAAGAAAAAAAGTTTATCCGATTTTTCATTTCTTTGTAATTTATTTGCATTGTAAATCAGTGACCAAAAAGTTTCATTATTATTATTTATTAAATTATTGCTTATTATATAATAATTAGTATTAATTGTTTTATTTTTCAAAATATTTCACGACTTTTTGATAATAAAATTTATATGCATATATTATGATAATATAATTATTATAATATGCAATAGTTGGCTCTGACTAAAGCTTTGGAGGAAATTAGCCAAAAATATCGACGGAAACGCGATCAAGAAAAAACACCGATTATAAAAAAGGAAAATACTCCAAAACGGATAAGAAATTCTCAAGGAGACACAGGTATAATAAATACTAAAATACTGAAATATACTTGATTATTTATTAAAATATTTGTTCAAAAAATTCTCAGTTTTACTTTCATGGATATAAAAGCTCTTATAGAGTAACAAATATTGATTGTTTTATTAGGTTTTTATAAACATTGAGTGATTCCAAAGTGAGCATGTTCGAGTTCTTAACATATATTATTTTATTTCTCAAAAGTTTAATATATGTATGTATGTGCATTGATATATTCAATAAATATTAATTATTAGTGTCAATCTCTTCTTTGAGGCAAACTTTGTTAAAAATGATTTTGGTAACAATGTATTAAATATCAAATGTTTTAAATGTCTGAAGTACTTATTAATACAATTATGTATGTTTTAGTTCCTGTTTTGTACGAGATTGAATTCAGCAGTGTTCCAAATCGGAAGCCTGCTATAGAACGGAGTGTAGAATATTTGATGTTTCTTCCTTTGAAAGACTAATGCAGTGTCTGAACACAAATCATCAATTTGGTGCATTGCTACGATGGATGAACGTAGCTTACACTTTAACATTGAAAATATTATTTGAAATTAGTGTAGAATCTGCTGATTTCTATTTTCTCTTAGGCAGTATTTACATTACTTACAATATAAAATTACTATGATATTATGTTTGTTAAATTATAAATTATATTAATTTTAAATATCTGTTCATTATTTTTCGGCCTAACTCGGTCGCATTAGAATTATAATTTTCTTTATTTTTACAAGAATAAAAAAATGTTTCATCGACTTATATATTTAACATCTAACTTTAACATTTCTAGAAAGTATTTGTATAGTTGTTAGTTTAAAAAAATTATATAAAAATGTTGTAATTAATTATAGGTGATACGATTAGAGAAATGTAAGTTTTTATATAAAAATTTATAATTTTAAAATAAAAATGACTTAAGAGAAAATATTTTCGTACCTTAAAGTCAACATTCCAAAATATGAAAAAAAATTCAAATGTCGACTGCTCAAAAAATTGTTATTCAGTAATTTAAAATTGAATATATTATATTTACATGTATTAAATAATGCATTTTATTACTTATGCTTATTTCCACCAACGCAGATTAACTTTGATCTCAGTTTAACTTATTCTTTATCTTTCTTTAGTTCTAAGAATTGAAAAAACTGCGTTGGTGAAAATGGGCATTAGTGTTACAAAACTTAATATTAATTACAAGAAAAATTTTCAATATTATAACATTTAATGTGCAAACATGATAGCAACGTTTCTTGTACTTTAGCTTTTAAATTAAAGCTCTAAAATTATCGTTTAAAGTTTAAATAAATTGTTTATTTTATGATGGGAAATAAAGTGAGCATTTTTTAAATCAAAATATTTTATTAAGATCAAAACATTTTTCATTAATTAATTTGCGAGATTTATAAAAATATGTATAATTATATTAATTTTTACTCGTAGTAGGTTCGGATTCTTGATTATTCCTTCGTTTAGCTTGTTCCATTTTATGTCTCTCTAAGAAATGTTTAAATGACTCTTCAACATTTTTCTCTTCACCTTCATTTTCCCCAAAATTATTTTCCGTTCCGTCTTCGTCTTCACTTGATTCATTGCATGCGTGTTTTAAATAGATTTCAGAAATGTCACGACCACTGTTAACCGTTGTTACAAAAGGTACAGCTTCTCCCATTGTTTTTTTACTAGCCTTTTCTAATTGTTCTTTTTCTGTCTTTTTTCTTTGAGCTTCTCTCTCCATCTTAACTTTTTCCCAATCTTTTTTGTAAGTCCTATAAAAATAAAACATGAATAGTAATATGTAATAATATGCGAGGTATTACTTTGTATGAGAGCAGTCAATTTTTTATTCTTAATATTAGTCCTATTCTATCATCTAAAATCACTCCTTAAATTTTCTCCCACCTGTTGCTAAATACCTTGTATAATTATTTAGAGTCATCACTAATATAACAATTTATATATTTTCAATATACATATATGGCAGTTCTCTTACATTTCATATTCCTTCACAGCAGCTTCAACCAGTTCTAGAAATTCGTCAATTCCGGCACCTGTTACGGCAGAAACGCCGCAACATTTCAAATGACTATAAAACTCATCTAGCGCAAGTGCCATGCTACGTGCAAGGTTGTTGATGTAACCGCTTTCCTGGTCGAGTGCCTCTTGAAAGGATTCGAAATCGTGCATCCAGTCAATTGCATAACTATGTTCAACGATATCAATCTAAAATATATTTAATGCATTTAAATGATTTAAATTGTATCAAAATTGTTAAAACATTATAAAAGGAGATCTAAGTACCTTATTCATTACTACAATAAAAGGTAATTTAGTTTTATAAAGTATAGAACAAGCATATAACATGTTGGACATGAATGTAACAGGGTTAACACTTCTCACAGTGTCTACCACATACACAATAATTGTTGGAAATTGGGATGCTAATGATTCTGTTATAATCGACCCACTCGCTGACCATGTAAACACCTCAATTTGACCTGGTGTGTCAAAAATCACATAATTGTGTTCTTTACTAGCTTTGTTAACAAGTTCAATAACTTGATGAAACTTTGTGGTAAAAAGATTTAAACTCGTAACTATACCACCATTTGGGCCTAAATTATATTGTTTCATCACTTCTTTATAATTTACAGTATCTCTTATATCTGAAAGGAGATATAGCTCTGCTTAAAACAGTAATAATAATAATAATAATAATGTTTATCATAATTGCATGTATATTTATATTTAACATTGTATTAGTAATTTAGGTGATTTATTATATTAAATGAGTCTATTTTTACCTATGTTAGCAGGAAAGGGAACTTCTTTACAAGCAGGATCTAAATTAACGACATATGGCTTTCCCATATCATACAATCTAGAAACAAGTCTAGAAACGAATGATGTTTTTCCAGCACCAGCCATTCCAAGCACAATGATACATGGTATCTTTCTTTCGTCTATAGATTGGTTTTCCTTTGGAGATGTGGTATCCAAAACATCGTTTGTCGTTTGAACAGCATCTGAATTATCCTGGGTATCTGCCATTTCAAAATCTGTAAATTTTAATATACAATATACAATATACAACTTAACATTGTATTTACTCGCTGTAAACAAAAAATTATATTGAAAACAATAAATAAAACATAGCTCTTCTACTTGTTAGATTTAACAGTGAATAAACAAGAGATGCTGTAATTATCTAAAGCATTAATCACACAATGAGCAGTACATAATTATAGCCTCCAGATTATATGTATATTTTTATTATATATTTACTATCTTTCCTCTTTTACGTATATTTGCAAAGTTAACCAAACGTATGAAAATTTTTTGTTTATTTCCATGGAACTTACAATATATTTAAATATTTATCGAAGTAAATAATTATTATTCTTTTATATACACTATCTTTTTATCCGACGCGATTCGAATGTCCGAATTGCGCTCGCAGTTTGGAGTTCATTGAAGTCGTTTCTACATAAAAACGCGAGAAGGCTCCTAGCTCATTTCATTTATACACATAGTGCAATTGGTGTAAAGCTACTAGTAGATCTGTTCGCGTTGCGTGCACTCTTCGCACTCAGCATCTTCGTTTTCTCTCTTTCTAACGCCTGAATATATATTTATTCCGTTTCAAGTGCACAAATTTTTGGGGATTTAAAGCGACGCGAACTAACCTATCGATCCACTATTTTACTCTATACGCGTGCGTGATGTCGAAAATTTCGATCCGAGATTGGATTACTGCAGATTACTGAAAGCACGTGGAAATTGCAAATATACTCAACCAAATGCTGAGACTATTGATCACAGTTTCATCTTAACTAATTAAGAAAACGTAGTACTAAGGTTCAATCAGAACCTGAAATCCAAGGCCTTCAAAGAAAAAGAAGTGGAAATTGTAAAAATTTGTGCTTATAAATATAGCACTTAAGTATTAATAATTTGATAAAGCAAAAATTATAGGTAAGAGAAACAAAGTCCTTATTAATAAAATAATATACAAATTTTTAATTGTTATTTAAAGATGAGGTTATGAACGTTTCATATTGTACTTCCCATTCATGTTCAGTTAAATTTTCAACACTCACAGTCTACAAAACTATTTCCAGATTATTCAAGTAAGACGTAAAACTTATCGTCAAAATGAAGGTGAAAAAGAAAGGCCAGAAGCCTCTTAACTCATCAAAGAAGAAAAAATTGATGATTGTTAAAAAGAAGAAAAAAGATTTGAGCAAGTTAACTACAGAAGAATTCTTTGAACAAAATTTTGAAACGGACAGTGATGCACATGATGATGATAAAGTTAAAAATATAGGTATGATCCAAAACATTTGTCTTTCCATTTTTATTTATGTATCATTCTTTATTGTCTTTAACCAGATGACTCTAGTGAACATATGGATAGTGACAGTGAAGATAACTTGGATCCTGAAGAACACAAAAAGTCATTGATGAAACTGAAAGACACTGATCCTGAGTTTTATAAATATCTGAAGGAAAATGACAAAAATCTTCTGGAATTTAGAGTGTCTGATGACGAAGAAGATGATGATGATAATGAATCTGATAATAGACATATTCCCAATGAAAATTTGGAGGTATGATTTTATATATAAACAATTTTAACTGTTTTTATTTATTTAATTTTTGTATTTTTAAGCAATTTATTTTTTGTAGGTTGCTAGCGACGATAGCGACTTTCAGCCAGAAGAAACTAAAGGCGATTCTAAAAAGAAGATTACTATGCAATTATTGAAAACTTGGCAACAACAAATACAGACAGATAAGTAAGTTTTCATGACTTGTCTTTTGTTGAATCAGTGACAAAATAGCAACTTTACATTATATACGCTTAATTTACAGATCAATAATCACTATTAAATGTGCTGTAGAAGCCTTCCATGCAGCTTTAGAGAGCGTTGCAGAATCACCTGATACAAACACAGAATATAAAGTAGAAGGAAGTGCAGGTAAGCTTTAGCTTCCATTATTAAGTTTCTTATTATTTTTTAATAGTATTAATATTTTATAAAAAATTGTAGCATTTAATGGTGTAATGCAACTATGTATAATGTATCTGCCTACTGCATTTAAAAACTTTTTGAAGCTGGAATCGGAATCACAGGAAGCGCATAAATCTAGAAGATTTGGAAAAATACGATGGCTTTTAAAATTATACTTGTCTGATTTAATCAAAGTAAGTATTTATATTAAATTTTATCTTGTTTAAGTAAATGTGTAACTAATAAATGTATCTTTTTATAGTTATTACAAAGTGTAGCATCGTCCAGTATTCTTACAGTGCTTTTAAAGCATCTACGCCAAATGTTACCTTATACTCGCTCGTTCTCATCTTTAACGAAACCATTATTAAGGATTTTGATAAAGTTTTGGTCAACGGAAGAAGAAACTGTTCGAGTTACAGCCTTCTTAAATATATTACATATTGCAACTAGCAAAGAATCTATATTAGAGAAGCTATTAAAGGTGAGATCTACATGTTGAAAGAAATATTTGTGGAGTCTACAATCAGTGTATTATTAAAAATTTCTATCTTTCAGTCCATGTATGTGAAATATGTTCAGAATACAAAATTTGTTTCACCTAATACGTTACCAGGAATAAATTTTATGAAACATTCTTTGGTTGAGATTTATTTGCTCGACCATGATGTTTCATATAATCATGCATTTCTATATATTAGACAATTAGCGATTAATTTAAGAAACGCCATAACATTGAAGAAAAAGGTAATCTTTTTAAACGACAATTGTATCTTTCGTAACATCTGTTCTAAGATTTTAATCTTTTTTTCTTTTCTCAGGAAAACTTTCAAGCTGTATATAATTGGCAATATATAAATTCTTTGCGCTTCTGGACAGACTTGATAACTAAATCAAAGGAAAAATCGATGTTGCGATCGCTATTATATCCATTAGTCCAGGTATCAGTTAATTTAATAAGTAAATAATATAAGTATTATTATAATTCAATAGAGAAAACTATATATACATTAAATTATTTACAGATTATTGTTGGAACAATAAAAGTCATTCCAACGGCACAATACTATCCATTGCGATTCCACTGTGTAGAAATGTTAATAACTATTTCTAAGGAGACAGGAACGTTTATACCTATTTTGCCATTTCTTCTCGAGGTATTCAATTATTCTCGATTCTTAAATAACATTTATAATTATGTAGGATGTGTAAATGTTCTAAATCATTTTTTTTGTTTTAGATATTGGACTCTTATGATTTTAATAAAAAGCATAAAACAGTTACAATGAAACCTATACCGCTTATTTGCATATTAAGAATGTCAAAATCTCAATTGGCAGAAAATGGTTTCAAGAATAGCATTATTGAAACTGTTTACCAATATATTTTGGAAAATGCAGCAAATGAAAGTCATAAGATATATTTTCCAGATGTGTACATACCTTGCATAATACAGGTATTTTTAACAAATATTAAAATAGAAACTGTTGCAAAATATAATTTTTATTAGATATCTCATAAATATTAAATATTGATGCATTTTGTCTTGCAGTTAAAAGCGTTTCTGAAGAAATGCCATGTGGCAACTTACTGCAAGAAGATAAAACAACTTCTAAATATGATTGAGGAAAATAGAAAGTACATCGAAACAGAACGTGTTAAAATAACGATAGATTTGAAGAATACAACAGAAATCACAAATTGGGAAAATAGAATAAAAACAGATGGCACAGAAATAGCCAAATTCTATGCCTCGTGGATTAAAATTCATAAGTCTCAGATGCTTAAACTTCTTACGAAGAACGAGGAAGAACTCAATGTACCAGCGAGGATACCGAAGAAGCAAAAACTAAATGAGCAAAGTGCAGAGAACAGCGAAGAAGAAAGTGAGCTTGAGTTTCGATTGAAGGGAACGGAATCTGAAACAGAAACGAAAAAGCCATTAAATAAGACGAAAAAGTACAAGAAAAACAAGGAAAAGAAGAAAACTAATAATATCGAAGATGAAGATTTGCCAAGAGAAGACACAGATATTGTGCAAGATATAAATAGCGATGATTGGAGTTAAGAAGATTTAACAGTGCTAAAACTTGGTACAAAATGACCAAGATTTGCCAGATATTTATTGATATTTTTTGTTTCTACAGTTCTAACCATGTATCCTCTTCTTTAATTAGATCTAGTTAAAGGACAGATGTCATCTATTACTAGTATTACTAGTAATACTAGTAATAGATGACATCTGTCTTTTAACTAGATCTAATTAAAGAAGAGGATACATGGTTTTTTTTCTCTAATTGATCCATTGCAGCGCTGCATCGTAACGACTGCATTATAGACACTCCTTAAGACTACAGAAATATCACTAAATCTCTTGTAAATCTTAATATCATTTTAACGCTTTTGAAGAAATAGGAACACTATTTTATATTCTAATAAAGATTTATATGTACACTATATAAGTTTTTGATATAACTGTTATTTAAATTTAATTGCAAAGAAAGATAAAAAATGATGTTTCTTATAAATTTCTACTGCAATTTTAATTAGATATATGAATTAAACTTATTGTTCATTTAATTGAATAACCGCAAAAGCTCTGTGCGAGATACTATCATGATATACAAAATTATTCTAAGGTATTAATGGTCATATAAGACAACATATATTTTATATTATGAAATGCATTACAATAAATCTTTTTATAATTATTCTTACATTTAGTATACAATAATTATTGATTATTATAATATACACGTATAATTTACACGTGTAAATTAAAATGTAAAGACTCATATTTTATTAAATATAAAATGTTATAAATATAATTAATTTGTAATTTTAATATATATTTCTATATCTATAATAATTAATTGAATGTGTACTTTGTAGTGATTGTGTTATATCCATAAAAGGACTTTGTAATTTTGAGTTTGCCGTTAACCCGTTACTGCGCATGCGTCAGAAAATACCGGGATTATGGTTATGGGTTATGGGCATGGGGGCTATTTTTTGCATTTCTGACAGATGCAATAGATTTATGTTGTAATTTGTATATCTGTGATTGCTACAGATACAAACTTTGTTGCTATTGTTTTCTAACATATTATATATACACAGGTTTTTGATAAATAATCCAAATTCAATACAGATACAAGTCTAAATTAAACAAATTTCTAGTTTATGCGAACCATTTTTTTAGGTTAAGATGATCAGAGAAATCAAATTTTAAAATCTATAAAATATGAAAGAACGATCTTAAGCTTTAATGATTGACGACTAATCATATTTACAGTACAACTTGTTGGAGATTTATATTTGATTGGTACCGATAAAAAAAATATACAAAATGACATCTATAATAAAGCTTCATGCTATCTCTGGAGCGATGAACGAATCTCCACCTTGCTACATATTGCAAGTGGACGAGCTAAGGATACTGTTAGACTGTGGATGGGATGAAAATTTTGATCAGGACTTCATAAAAGAATTAAAGAGGTATATACAATTAACAAGTTATTTTAACATCTACTTTATCCTTGTTTACTTATTTTACTTGTTATATTTCTAGACATGTGCATCAAATAGATGCAGTATTACTTTCATATCCAGATCCATTGCATTTAGGTGCATTGCCGTATTTAGTAGGTAAATGTGGAATGAATTGTCCCATATACGCTACCATACCTGTCTACAAAATGGGTCAAATGTTTATGTATGATATATACCAGGTACATTCCTTTAATACATACAAATATGAAAGAATATTATTCTCCTAAATCATTACTAGTATTTAAGTTGTTTATATTGATTTTAGTCTCGTCACAATATGGAAGATTTCGATTTATTTACCTTAGACGACGTTGATGCTGCATTTGATAAAATTGTCCAGTTAAAATACAACCAAAGTATATCAATGAAAGGTAAAGGGTATGGTGTTACATTGACGCCTCTACCAGCAGGACACATGATTGGTGGGACAATTTGGAAGATTGTGAAGGTTGGGGAAGAGGATATAATATATGCCGTAGATTTTAATCATAAAAAGGAACGTCACTTGAACGGTTGTGAATTGGAAAGATTGCAAAGGCCGTCTTTATTGATAACAGACGCGTTCAATGCGACGTATCAACAAGCCAGACGAAGAACAAGGGATGAGAAGTTGATGAGTAAATTTCAAATTATTTTTATTAAAAACAAATTAAAAGAGATAACTGAAATATATACTTACAATATGTACTTTTCATTTGCATTTGTTATTTAGCTAATATTTTACAAACATTACGCGGGGGTGGAAATGTACTGGTCAGTGTAGATACTGCTGGCCGTGTACTGGAGTTGGCACACATGTTGGACCAGCTGTGGCGTAATAAGGAATCCGGATTACTTGCCTATTCACTAGCTCTTCTCAATAATGTCAGCTACAATGTTGTAGAATTCGCAAAATCTCAAATCGAATGGATGAGTGATAAATTAATGAGAAGCTTTGAAGGTGCACGCAATAATCCGTTTCAATTTAAACACTTGCAACTTTGTCACAGTATGGCTGAATTAAATCTAGTTCCAAGTCCAAAGGTAAATAAAGAAAATTAAAATTTCCATAGGTCTTATAGATCATTTGATTCGATAATAAATCTCAAATTGTTTTATTTAGGTGGTTCTTGCAAGCACTCCGGATATGGAATGTGGATTTTCCCGAGAATTATTTTTGCAATGGTGCAGTAATCCACAAAACAGTATTATATTAACGAGTAGAACATCTCCCGGGACACTTGCTAGAGATTTAGTAGAAAAAGGTGGTAATCGAAATATTACTTTAGATGTAAAGAGACGAGTAAAACTGGAAGGTATTGAATTGGAAGAATACCAAAAAAGAGAGAAGTTGAAGCAAGAACAGATGAAACAAGAACAGATGTAATGTATATCCATCTATCATTCGGTTGTAACTTACGCTTTATACTAATTATGCTTGTGACGCGTTTTATTAGGGAAACTGCGGATGTGAGTTCCGAGTCGGAAGATGAAATAGAAGTTGGAAGTGGCAGGGGAAAACATGATTTATTGGTAAAACAAGAAAGTAAACCTGGCTTTTTTAAACAAAGCAAGAAGCAACATCCTATGTTTCCATTTGTAGAGGAAAAGATTAAAATTGATGAATATGGAGAAATCATTAAGTAAGGATATATTTCTATACCTCACAAAATACATTTAAATATACAACAAAAGTCTGTAATAAGACTCTAGTTCTAATATAAAAGAATTACATTTAATTTTTTTTTAAACTTTGCATATCTATATAAAACATTCAAGAAATGTTAAAAATATGTTTAAAAATTTATTTGCATCTGTTTATATTTTAACAATATTTGAAAATCGTTTATCTATTCAATTTTATGGATAAATATGTTCTTAATTGTGTTGTGTATTGTGAATAAATTTTTGTTCTTCACTATTTGTTACAGACCAGAAGATTATAAAATAGCAGAGACTGTACCCGAAGTAGAAGATAATAAAGAAAACGTGGAAATGAAACAGGAGGAGACTAATTATCATCCAGAAGTAGCTATGGATATTCCAACGAAATGTGTACTAGTTTCACGTACGATGACTGTTAACGCGGCGGTAACATATATAGATTTTGAAGGCAGATCTGACGGCGAATCTCTACAGAAAATTTTGGCGCAGCTAAGGCCAAGAAGAGTTGTCTTGGTCAGAGGTTCACCTAAAGATACAGAAATATTAGCTCAACAAGCACAAAGTACTGGTGCAAGAGTATTTGTTCCGGGCAGAGGAGAAACATTAGACGCCACAACAGAAACGCACATTTATCAAGTAATTCATAATTACGTTTCTACTAATGTTAAATATAAAAGTATCCTTTTTATTTTATTTTTTTTTCATTTGTATTGATTAAGAAACCGGTATGCTGTTACATAAGATATATTTTTTCATAATAGGTACGTTTGACTGATGCTCTCGTGAGCGGATTGAATTTCTCGAAAGGTAAAGGCGACTCTGAAGTGGCATGGATAGACGCGATGATAACGGCACGTGATCAGATTTGTCGAGACGCCATTGCCGATACCGAATCAGAGAATGCGATTGATGAAAGTGACAAAATACTGACCTTGGAACCTTTGCCATTAAACGAGGTGAGTATAGGCTGCAAGTATATGAGAAAATATGCAATTTAATTAATATTATGAATTGTATTTCTATAGGTTCCGGGTCATCAAACAACGTTCATAAATGAATTGAAATTATCGGATTTTAAACAAGTTTTAAACAAAAGTAACATTCCATCAGAATTTAGTGGAGGAGTACTGTGGTGTTGTAATAACACCATCGCTGTTCGAAGGGTTTGTTTGTTATTTTAATAAAAATAAATTTTATTCATCTGTACATTTTGTACTTCTTTATATTTCTGTCGTTTTTTGTGTTTTAAGTAAAAGGTGATTTCTAAATAAATACAAACAATTTAAGGAGATATTCCTTCCTAAGTAAGAAGTAAAACCAAATAGAAAAGTTAGAAAAAAATTAAAGTAAAAATTGAAATTGAAACTGTCTGTAGAATAGTTCCTTAAAATTTTATATACTTAAAAATTACTGTGTATATGAAGTGCAAAATATGTGACAATTCCGTTATAAAATATAGCCAGACAAATAATTGCTATGTTCATTTTAGCACGAAGTTGGGAAAGTAATATTGGAAGGCTGCATTTCCGAGGATTATTACAAAGTGCGGGAGTTATTATACGAACAATATGCAATTGTATAGATTATATAATATAAGAATAATGCGTTTGTAATATATAATTAAAAGAGTTCTTGTACGTTATTTATTTTCCCTTACATTTTTTCGACTGCTTTTTTGTAAAAAGAAATTTGTTATGTAAAATTGTATTTTTTATCGAGGAACTCTCGAGACTTTAAAATTCACTATTCGATAGCCAATCGGCGCGAGAAACTTGTGCGCATGAAACGTTAACCTGTCTGTGAGTTTGTGCATGCTTGTGTATGTATGTAGCAGTATGTAGATGCACTCACATTTTTGTCATGTTGTGTATTGCAATTAAGTAAATCGTTAAAAAATAAAGTATAAGAATTTATTTAAAGTAATGCAATAATCTTGATTTACACGTTGATTCACTTCCATATCGAAGATAGAGGAAATTTTGTGTCAAATAAATCAGGTGATTGGTTATGAGATAGCCGACGAGAAATAGCACACGCAGCCGAAATGATGAGATAGAAACGGAAAGTAAAGGGACACTCGTAATTGCGTGCATGTTACAACAGTTACGAATATTATGGAGTTAAGTAACATCTGTCTATTTTCTTTCAGAATGTTCTCTGAGCATGATTCCGTAACGAAGATTATGAAGTGCAGTATTTCACATAACAAATTTATCTTTGTCTTTAAAGACGTTATATGAGACTTGAGCCAAAACCACTGACAATATGAGAAAATATTATCAAGCTGCTTTGGCTGTTACAGCAGTAGTAAGCCTCATATCTTTGCTCATCTATCGACATGAATACAACAAACTGAGGTATGTCTTGGAGGTTTTCAATTACTTTGGGAAGCCTGGACCAAGATTAGATGCAAACTTTGCGAACCTTAATACAACCTTTACCACGTTCAACCCAAAATTTGATGAACCAATTCCCTCTTGGCAACGCCTGGAGGACGATCTGTATATATATTCTGCGCACAGCATCAGTGACAAGGAAATACGAGCAGTCGGACTTGGGACCATAAACAGTGTCTCGAATATGCAATGTCTCGTCTTCTTCGAGAGCGAAAGTAAACCTATATTGGGGAGTTTTAGGTTTATTCCCATTGGCAACGCAGTTGCTTCAAGTCTAGGAGAAAATCCAAGATATGGAGGATACCATTTTATTTGTACATACACCAGCGACGAGACACCCACTGGAATAACGTTTGTCACAAAGTCCAACAAATACCTTAATTATGCACCTATTTTTCCCATAAAAATACACACTCGAAGCTCAAGCCACAGCAAGATAGGGGTATGCGTTACACAATCATCGATGAAGCCAGTAAAGTCAATAGATATGATAAGCTTCATCAGCTTCCATATGTTGATCGGAATGGATAACTTTATCATATACGATTCCGGAATTTCAAACGAGTTCAATAATAGATTTAAAAAAATGGCGAATGATCCAACTTCTTGGAAATTTACATATACCGTTATACCATGGAACTTTCCTTTCATGGAGATTGATCAAAATGTCATAAGAGAAATTGTCGAAACAGATTGTTTATATCGTACGTACAATAGTGTCGCTTACGCTACTACACTCTCATGGAACGAGTACATAAATTTGAAGTTCCATAATGCAACAATCAAGCTTTTGGCGGATTTCGAGAAAATGAAAATGACTGCCGATTGCTACAAGTTGAAAACTATGATTTTTTGCACGCAACAAGCAGACAATAAACAATACGCCAATTCTACACTGACGATATTGAAGAAGACGAAAACCAATACAAACGTTCTGGAAGAACGTTTTATTTACATATGCAAGCCATACGCTGCAGAAACACTGCAGAATCCTCATGTGCGCGGCAGAGAGGTAGGAAAAGATTTGATCGCTATAAATCAATATAAGTATTGTGATAATTATAGGAAGAGTCAACAAGTGGAAGATCTTACAATTTTGAAATTTGCCCAAAATATACAAAGCTCATCAATTCTTAGGAAATATCTTGCACTTTACAATGTTCTCGGTGCAGTTATAAAGTGATATGGAGTCTTGCGTAAATAATGCTAAATTAATATTTGCACAAGCTAGAATAATACTCTACTTGCATATTCATTCACATATAGATATTTCATAAATATGCCGTCTTTCATACTAGGTGCCTTAATCATCACGTCACTGTTGTATAATTAATCATGACATGATCAGCTATTTTAATATTTTGTATATATTTCAAAGTTGAAACTTAAGCTATAATAAAATATTTCTACTTGTTACTTTCAATTGTTCTACAACTTCGTAGTATGCTGTGATAGCAACGAGGTGTTATATACAACATACATGAGAACGGCAGTTTTATTACAAATATTCTTAAAAAATTTAAACATGTTATGATTATTAAATTTAAGTATTATGTAAATTTGGCTGAAGATAACTAAGTAAAGTCGAAATGTCCCACATATAAATTACGAAGATTACAAATAAATTGTTATCCAAAAAATATCTATTATTTGCTTGTCAATGACCTTTCTTAAATATTTGCTTTAATACACATTCGAGCAGGGAAAAGAAAATGTCTAGTATTAATTTAAAAAAAAATTTAAACTAATTTTTAATGAAAATCAAAAACGTTGCGTCTGCTCTTTAGACTTTTGTAGTAATTATAAACATTGTTGAACTTAAAATTAATTAATGTATGTGACCATAGGAAATAGGTAATATATGGTATAAAAGAAAAGAACATAGTAAGAAAAAAAGGTGTTGTATTCCTAATAAAAATACATAGAAATTTTATTTTTAAGAGATTTAACATATATTTGGTGTCTAATCGTTACATATATTCAATCTATGAATTTAGAAAAAGTTTACTTCAGTCGTTGCATTATAGCCGAATTTTGTAAACCAGCCTCCTCGATCGTTTTGTCTTCTGCAAGTTCCTTCGTTGGATATATAGTTAATAAGATGAAATCCCTTAAAGCATACTGAGGTCTCATACTAAAATTATATGTTAAGAAAAAATTCTCATTTCTTTCTATCTCTCTATGAGGTCGATTTGCATCAATGTAAATTCATTTTAATCTCAGTTTAACTATAATTTTCTAATTCTTAGGACTAGATAAAGATATAGAAAGTTAAACCAAGATAAAGTTAATTCACATTGGTGCAAACGGCCTAGATCGACTAATTTAAGAAAAAAAAATTATAAGCATAATTAAAAGCACTCTAAGATCAAAGGATACGTTATTATATATCGTCTAAGATCAGCGACTGTATGCGACAGGTTGAATTGAGCCTTTACAACACTACCGTCTGCAAGACGGATTTGTAATGTCGTGGTTGGCTTTGAGGTATCTATATCCAATTCCTTCTTCGCTTGCGCTTCATTGGCAGCTTGATCAGCGGGATCCGTTGGAACCGTCATACCCACAGTAGCGGGCGATGGACTGAAAATATTTGTTAAGTCACAGAAACAAAATTTAGAAAATACAAAAATCCAAATCATCTGTAGGACCAGATTAATAACAGAGCGAGATGAATCTCTAATGTACCTTCCAAGCATGTGTCCCTTTCCAGAAAAGGCTTTCACCTTAGTTTTTGGTGGAACGTAAGTCTCATGACGATGATCCTCCATGTCGAGTCGCACTTCTGCACCCTGTACCTGTTGACGAATCTCCGCCGGGATCTCGCCTCGCTTAATGGCATCTAGAAAGTCTCTGTTTTCTGCCTCCTCGTATGATCGTATTTCGCTATCATTTATTGTAAATCCATCCTTCCACAACTTCAATATGATAAGACCGCTCGACGATTGTTGATCTGCGTTTGCTCCCATCACTACTATTGTTACATGCAGAATGTAATGAACCCTTGTTAAGTTTGCATTCTCTTGCAAACAATAATAAACGTTTGAAAGTACCTTCGCTATCTGAGCTGGTTTGACCTAACTTATATCCGGTGCCTCTGAACGTGTTTGGCCTTTGTTGGCCTCCCATCTTAGGAGAATCCGTAGCGATAGATTGCTCCTGACACGATTTGAACATATCGCTGATGATGTCCTTTTTCTTCTTTCCCGGTCCTAGAACCTGCTGTCCACTACCGTGTTCGGAACCGCCAGCGTAAAACGCCTGTCCCTCCTCCTCTTCGGAACTGCTGTCGCTATTTTGAAGATCGTTTAACGTCCCGAACCTAGATTTTGGTTTGGCACCTTTTGACTTCGTCGAGTCGGACTTGGTTTGCTTGTTCGACATTGCGCCCGTGTTATCCTCCGATCCCTCCGCCTGTTGTACGGTGTCAAGATTCTCGGTCGCTAATTCAGCTGGCTCATCGTTTTCGTAGAAACTGGTGAGGGCAACCTAGAAAGGATACTACATGCCAACATGTGTGACAAGATTATCGAAGGGAGTTTCGACATTCTTGCTACATGAAGAAACCTTACAGCGTACGACGGGTCGAGAGCTTTGACAAACTCGTAATCTTAAATCTCGCCGGTAATGCGTTTTACCGTCACCATGAATTTATTGTGTCTTAGGAGCAGCGAGAGCTACACGAAAAAGCGAATGCGTCGGAATGCGACGAGCGTGAACGGCAGGGAAAGCGGACGGGCGGCCGCGGCAGGCCGCGGAATGATAAGCGTTACGACGGGTGTGACAAGAGGTTATAAAAACTGGTGCCGAGATTATTGGCGACGAGGCATTTTGCGGTGCGCGTTGCGCGTACGAACGAGGGGAGAACCTCGGTCAGTCTCTCCGGAGCGTTTCGTAAAATGTGCTGTCTCACCTCGAGCTGCCAAGCGGATGACTCAAGGTAAAATAGCGCTCTCTCGGCGTCAACACCAGTTACGTCCGCGAATTGCGAGACCAACTCGTCGTGGCTCGCCATTCTCTGCGAATGTTAAAAAACTCACGATGTCTATTCACTGCGCTTTTTTCTTTCTTTCTCTCTCTTTCTTTCTCCCTTTGCAACCCTAGTCACGACGAATCCACCCTGCGTGACCGATTCTACGAAGCTAACGCACCTCACGTCAATTTTCTCGATCTGTCATTCCCCTCAGTTGCGCGCGGAATCGAACCGGATGTTCGCACGTTCTCGAGGAAGTCCGTATGAAGTGCACTCTCGCGCGTATTTTGCAAGCACGATGTTAAATCCATTTCTATATAAATAATTAAATAAATTTAATAAAAGTTTTGTGTAAAATAAATTCATAAAACTTTCACAGTTCGAAAGAATTAAAACTTGTATGTAAAATTACACAAAAAACCATTAGTTCAGCACTAAAATCTTGCTATTATCGTATACTGGCCTTTCTCGATTTTGTATTGTACAAATGACAATCTTGGTTCTAATATTAATTATTATAAAACTCTACCCCTTTTTATCGTATTATAAAATTTTCCAGGATTCATCCAGGATTAATCCTTTCGCGGTGGATGACTTTTCTAGGAATAATTAGCATCTAATTCACATCTTATTAAAGATTTTTAGAGTCGTTGATTATGAATCTATAACTATAAAATTTCAAAACTCAAAATGGTGGTATTAAAATAAATTTAACTCAATCTAATAGCATTTTTGTCCGTAATATTGGAACCATTATCCAAGCAGCAAATATTGTTTTTAAAAATGTTTTTAAACATTTGTAAACCATCTTTAAAAACGTTAAAAATAATGAATTAAATCCTTTTATTTTATTAAAAAATTTTATTTTTAATGAAAGAATTTTTAAAGTTTGGAAAACGTTTATTTCAATACTTGAAAAAAATATCTTTTAATATCAAATAAATTTTTTAGTAACAGAGAGAGAGAGAGAGAGAGAGAGAGAGAGAGAGATGAGATTATATTAGATTAAGAAAATACTCAGTTATCGTTTATTTGTAAGAAATAATTGAGCGCAAAGAATTGTAAATTAAATAATTTATTACTTCATCTTTACATTGAACCAAGAAAGGATTTAGTTTACATCTGATTCTTAACTCACGTCTATAACTTACATTTAAAGGCTATATCTACTACCGCAAAATGGACTTCTAAATAGAGTTTCTTATCCTTACTCTAATTATATTTGCAATCCGCGTTCTTATTACATTTATTATATTATATTCTTTATATTCCTTCGCACATTCACACTCTCCAGTCTTCTTTTTTTATTTTCCTTTTTTTTACAATTTCCTTAAAATATTTGCTTTCTCTACAGCTAGGTATTCATCTCTTAATTTACTTTTTATTTCTTTCTTGTCACTACCTCATTTCCTAGATGCTCTATATATCTATTTTTCTTTTCCGCAAATTACGCAATGCCTTTTATTTTTCTCTAACCAGTACTTATATTCTCCTCTTCTAAATTTTTCACATCGTGCAAGAAATTGTAAATTATTTCTCAATTTGGCAGAATAATGCTGTGCCACGTTTTATCCAATGTACACGCGACTTATCAGTTTCCAAAGGCACGCTCGTAACATAATTCCTCATCTTCATACTTGTATCAGTATCTTCTTCGTCGCATCGTATCGGTGAAATGTATACAGGGCACTCGTACACATCATCAATAATTCTCTCTTCTCTGCTAAATGAAAGACGTATCGGTGGCATGTCGTACCAAAATACGTTCGTTAAGCTTTCCATTAGCACACGCCTCTGCATGTCCCATCGGGCGCCAGATAAATGTAAATCGTGAATGTAATAAGTATCCTCGTCTTCCTTGCTGTACGTAGAATCGCCGTTTGTTACTTCAAGATTTAACACGACTTGTTCGATGGGTACGCTATGACGTCGCGAAAACGCGAGGAGAGCCGCGGATAAAAATCTCTTGCAGCAAGACAGCGCGTCCAAGTGGATCACGCGAGGAAGATCATTGTCACGCCAACATCGCACGAAATTTATGCGTTTCAGGAGCAGGTTGATGTAGCTCGATAGACGTTTGGTTGCAATGCCAACATCGATCAGTCTCCAAACGCACGGGACTTTATTATTACATATTTCTTTCGATAGATCTTCCAAAGATTCGGTTAAAATGACCTCGCCGTTTAACGCCGATTTTAAATTGTTCAAAGAGTCTGCGATCACTGACAAAATCTTGTTGATCAATTCAGTCTCATGGATGAGAATCGCGTTCAATGGTTCGCTAGGATATTTATTTGGTATATCGTTGATGTTAAATAACGCGGGTAATCTACTACTAATCTCATTAATTGCTTGCAGTGTCCGATCCTGCGTAGCTTCATGATCCGACGATCTGATTTGGTCCAGACGAGATATCGATTCTAGAAATTCTCTAGCGACGGCTGTGTCTTTTATAATAAGAGCATTTTCGTCGCAAGCAAAAGCTTCTGCCGATGCATCCAGTTGCATACTGCTAATGTGCATGATGATATCGCGATACTCGCATCTTTGCGGTACTGAATACTCCTCGCAGTTAAAAAATGAATATTCAGCATCCTTGATCACGCGGATGTCGCAAAAGAAGTCTAGCAGGTGTCGCAAGCATCTTTGATCAAGGCGATCCGTGATTTTCCCGCCGTAATTACACTCCCCGATTAGATAAAGCAGCGTGTCAAACGGTACATTCTCGGTTTCATTGATTAAACTCTGCAGTTGCCGAATAGATATTTTAAAGTCCACGTGATCGAAATCGTACGGAACGTTCCAGCTTTGCGACCCAAAGTGCCTTCTCTCTCTGACGATTCCGTGGAAGAAACAAAGCCCGTACAGAAGTTTGGAGAACTCCTTGTCTTTCCCGGGACATCCCTCGAAAAACTCTTTGATTCTTATAGGGTCCGATCGGTATGCTCTGAGTAAGCTCTGTTTCAGCCGAAGCGGATAGTCGTACGCGATCTTCACGCTGTTTTGCAAGATGCTGATAGGGAAGTCCGAAGTGGAATAGCTGGAAAGCCATAATCGAAAATCCAAGGATGTACCGGACAGGTTTAGGTTCTCGCAGATTCGCTCGAGTCGCGGTATCCACGACACGGCGTGATGGCAATTTTGCAAAAATACCCATCCTCCTTCTCTTCGCGCCCACTCGATGAGGAACTCGGCGTTGGTCTGCTGTCCATCACCCATGGACAGAGAGATGAACTTCGAGGCATATCCTCTCGCGCTCGCATACGTAGAGACGAGCGACAGAGGCGAGATGTAACTCGGCAAAATAAATATAATCGGCGTGAGACAGCTGGATTCGGCATAAGATTCGGATATCTGAAGATGAGGATAGGGATTGAATACGTTCTCCATGGTATCCTCTATCAGCTGCATTATTTCCACGATGATCTTGTCGTATCTTACAATTTTGATGAGTATCAGTTTCTGAAATCGAGTCAAATTGTCGGCCCATGAACTCGGTATAAGATGGCTTTGGAACGGTATCGTGTTGCAAAATTTTTTCCAGGCTGCGCTGTTGGCACAAAAGTCATTTGCGAGTTCGCGTAAATTAAGCACCACGCTACTCAATCTGCAAATTTGTCTCCATTTGTCTATTGGCAACCAATCCGGCGCTGGCTCCAGAACCGCATCGCAATCCTCCGAGTTCGAAGAGACGAAAAATTTTACTTCCTCCTGTGTAGTCTGCCGAGCGTCAATCAAAATTTTTACACACAACAAAAAGGAATATAAAAGCTTGTGCTTTTCAAAGAGCGATCTGCAGACGCTGGAATGAAGGTTCCTCGTAAATGAAGACTTGAGGAACTGCAATCGTTTTTCAAGAACAATGCTCCTGTTCGAAGTCTCGATCGAGGTAATGTACAACTGAATAAACCAGCAAAACGAAAATCGGTACATGTGATTCAAATTGGATAGAGTGGTCAGCGTACAAAATAAACCTGCGCAGTGATCAGCGAACTGCAGATATGCGTCTCTGAATTTATTAATGTTCTCTGTCATCGCTCTGGCTGCTTCTTGTTTCTTCTTGATATCCACGGTAAGATTCTTGGAAGAATCTAAAATCCGTATCGCGTTCTCATCCTCCAGGATATTCGTGGTGGTCGATGAAAGAGTGCTCAAGATGTTATCTTCTTGCTGTTGAAGAACTTTCTTGTTAGCGGCATCTTGAATGCGGAGCGCTTCAAATTTCTCTTGAAGCTCTGGTTTCTCTTTTGAGACAACGATGTCTAGAAGCTTATCCCGAAGAGTTCCATCTGGCATCGAGAAGTCGATTATTGTAAGTTTCTCAAAAACATCGATCGTATAACTTGGGTTTGACAATCTTGTAGTGATATAAAATCGAAAATTTTGTGAATACCTCACAGATTTAGTTCCGATATCAATGTACCAGTCTTCATCTTTATAAATATTCTTCAATAGGATTGGTTCCAGTGCAATTTCAAGTCTTTCTCCCACATCTTCTAGCAGAACTGGAATACCAGTTTCGATGTTTCGTTCGATGACTGACATATAGTCGAAATCTGTTAGTTTAACGATTTTTAAGTTATTTTTTTGTTCCATTTTCTTGATCCATTGATTTATTTGATTCTGCGAGTCAATGAAAAGGCACCACTGTTCCGAATTATTCAAAATGATGGCGTTTTCTGTCGCGAAGCGATTTTTCGATAAGCCGCAGAGCTGCCAATGATTAATCTCGATTTCCACGCCGAGAACACTTACAAAGTCGTATGTTTTAGTGTACAATAATTTAAAAGTCTCCATAAATTCTTTCCACTTGATCAACATTTTATCGCGAAAGGAAGTATTGTAGAATGCCATATAGGCCACTATTCCGCACGAGAGTAACATGTCGCCTACGAGACTGTCGTAATTCATTTGAAGATTATGAGCGCACTGCATCCAGTGGCTCTTCTCGCCTCCTAGACTGGCGATCAGCTTCTCTGCCTTGACCAGCTTGGCAGTGCATGTCGCCACTTCCATCTCTAGATTCAGTTTCTTCTGCAGCGTTTGCCGCAGACTATCGTTCAGCGCGGCTAGTTTCGCGTTCAAAGCAGCCAGGGTCTGTCGTTTCTCGTTCAAGAACGCCTCGGCTTCGTCGCACTCTGTTTGTGCCTCCGCCAGTTTCTTCTTCTTGGGTGCGACCACCTTTGCCACCTCGTCGTAAGACACCATGGCGCGAACCCATTTGCAGAGACCCTCGGCGGCACTTGATGCCTTCGCCACTATATGAGGCATGAAACTGTTGTCCGTCATGTACGTCTTTTTGATGATCTGCATCACTGCAGATGCTATATTATCCTTGTCATAGTCCTTCAGGTTCTGCAGAAAGTTCATGTCACCCAGGATGCGTTTGCTCGGGCCCCAATAGTCCGTGAATTTCTTCCCAGTGGCCGGATCGATGCTGCGATCTGGAGGAACGCCCAGCATCACGCAAACGGCGGCCATTACCAGCTTGATGGTATCGGGAGGATTTTTCATCGCTTTCACTAATGTGATATCGGTCGGCTTCAACGTATTCAGCGCGATTACCGCGTCTTCCAGGATTGGTATTGCAACGGCAAGGTCAGCCTCGCATTCAATTTTTAGAGTACCCGCAATCTCCGCCTTCTTATTCGCGATTTCTTCTTCCTGCTTCACGAGGATTGTAGCTCGCTCCACGGTAATATTTTCATTCTCTACTTCTTTCATAGTGATCACGGTTTGTTGAGCGGACAGTTCCAATTGAGGTTTCAAGATCGTCAGAGTGGCCTTCATCTGCTCGACTTGCTCGGCCGCCAATTCTAACTTTTCCAACCCGGCTATGTATCTGTTTCGCGTCGCGACGATTTCTTTCTGTTTCTTCGACGTCAGTTGCGCATAGAGCTTGAGCATATGCAGAAAGGCCGACGTCGTCACATGAATGGTTCTACCGAACATTTCGCGATACTTTAAACTCATTTCCTTGGCATTGTTATGAAATTGCACACAAACTCTCGCTGCATCAGCTTTAACTTCTTCTTGTACGTTAACGTCCTTCATATGCTTCACGGCGATTTCTAAAAGCGCCTGGTCGGGCCAAATCTGATAGCAATTCACCGTGCAGTGTTTCACTAAGTTAGGATACGAGCATAAATATGTTCTGAACGCGGCACTAGTAGGACTGAAGCAGAGCATAAAGTGTAATCTGTTCTTGCACTGATCTACGAAATAGGTCATCACCGAACGCGCGCTGAGTTCTGCGTTTGGGTCACCACCCTGGGCATGCAGTCGCGTCATCTCGATTATATTCTGCCTATCTTCGCTAGAGAACAAGTCAGGTAGCTCCCCTGTACTTAACAGACAGCTAATGTCGTTTAAAAATGCTTCCTTCATCTGTCTTTCGCTCATAAAATACGTAACATCTTTCCGCAACGCCCCGCATTCCCGTAGAACTCTTCTTAATTCGTCTTTCCACGCGTTCATGTTATAATAGGACTCGATAGTGGTTTCAAACAAGGTTTGCTGCTGCATAAAGGCAGCAAGAGCGGTCGTGGTCCTCCTACCGGAACCCGCAGTGGATATCATTAACACGTTTCCTCCCGGAGTGCTCAGGATCCTTGAAACTTTGATCAAAGATTCCAACATGTAACGACATACGACGACATTAATCTTCTTCTTAAAGCTAGCGTTGTATTCATCCAGGTAAGCAAGGACCTTATTCTTCAGGGCTTCCATAGTGCCGATTTCCTCGTATCGCCTACTTTTGTCGCTCTTCTCTGTATCCATGAAATTCCCAAACATCAGATCATTGAAGCTGTCTTTAGTAATCTGATTTTCGAATTTAGGCAAGTAATCAAAAGCGATCTCGAAAGAGTCTTTAAAGTTGCTCTTTACCGCGTCGCGGATTCTTAAGAAAAGCCATTCCTTGTCACCTTCGTCTAGCATGCGATCGCTGAACACACGTAAGATCTCGTGTACCCATAGCCGAATGAATGTTACCTTCGTCTCCACCGATTCCTTCTGGATCAGACTGCATCCATTGATCACCTTGGATATATCTCTCATGTCGAAATAATAGTACAGTTTGCTGGGCACAGGCCGTAAGGTCTTTATTATGGACTTGTAAACTTCAATCGTCGCGTTCACTATGCTGGTCACGCTTCCCGTGACGTCTGCCGCAAACAGATTCTTCTTTAAATTAGCAAGTAGCACGTTAAAATACGTTCTGAATATATTATCCGTTGTAGGAGCGGGAATCGTGTAGGTGTTGAAGTGTCTCAAAAGTCTAGGAGATATGCTTCCGTCGGTCCTTCCTGTAGTAACCGCGAGCGTGAACATAATGTCCTGTACGAGCACCTTATTTAATTCATTTGTGTCATAGCAGTAATCGTAACTGAGTAGTTGACGTAAAAGATCAAATACTGGCTGTGACTCTGATTTTTGCGCGATGGTTCTATTCACGTCGTCTACGAAGTTTACACAAAATTGATTTCTTCCTGGTCCGTAGGCGGTGCGTCGTATTTTATTTAACTTGGAGAGTAATAATCTCTGCGTTCTGGCTATCGTAATCATCGAAGTGAAACTAAAAAAATTGGAGATGCAATTTTCTGGCAACTTGTTTCTCAAGAGATCGTTCATGATGCTCGTCTTCCCAACAGCAACATCGCCATACAAAAGGAAAGACTTCCGATATTTAATATGCTTCAAAAATATATGATTGTACTTCATACTATTGATAGTTGGAATGAAAATTTGATTGAAGTTACATATCTCGGGGATTTTTTCATTTTTTAATAGCTCGCCCCAATACTTCCAATTTCCGACACCTTTAAAGATATAGAAGTTGTCTTGGATTAAACCCTCGTTAGGCAATGCCACGTCGAAATGTTTAATTGTGACAGGTTTTGGATAATCTTTTTCTGTGCCATTCCAGAGTGATGCGCAGAAAGTGTTGAATCGAGTTTGCGAATCTTCGATCAAGTTACCACCCAGCCCCCAAACAGTAGCTAAGATTAAAGCAGCCTGCGCCCATGTAACAAAGTGATTGTCCACATCGTCCCCGGCATCTTCACAGGCGTCTCTTAATAATATTTCAAATAAATTTAAGGTAGACATAATAAGATGTAATTCCTGACCTATCGTTATATCGCCATTTTCCCTTAAATAATTAAGACACGGATCTATCGCCCAATCAAACAGAGTATGTAGTATTTTGCTATATCCATCGTAAAATGGTTTGGCGATGTGAGACAGTACGTAAGGTCTCCAGCCGACAGAATTCGTATCAATATAGATTATTCCGCATCGCGATATTATGCTGGGTGAAATTTCTGTCGTGCTCATTGTTTCAAAGATGATGGACATCGACTCTGCTGTGGGAAATCGTTCTCCAGACGTCAAATACAGCATTTTATTCTCATCGAGAACCGTATACAAGTTTTCTATCCACGTGCCGCCCAAGTCACCATCGAATACCAACCATTTGCGATCTGTTAAGGTATCTTCTGTAAAGCGTCGAAATATGGTGGTGCACAAACCGTCTTTCCAAACCCCAGACTTATCGCAGAAATATCCAAAGAGCGCGTCGCTATCCACCACTCCTGGCATGACTGTTTCGAGTTTCACTGTGGCGCCAATTTTACTTTTTTCATCATGCAATAACGATAACGTTTCGGCAAGCGTGTGCAAAATTTCCGTCTTTCCACCGAAAGGGTTGCTAATGAGTATAAGGCCACGGCGAATGTACATCAGTTCAATGATTTGTATGGCTTTCAGTTTGAAGACTGTATGCAACGTTAGGAGTCTTTTTGCGCAGACTCTTTCTAGAGCGTTCAGAATCGCCGAACAATCAAAAGGAAGTACGACGGACTCCGGAAAAACATTTTTCATGATACTCTGGAAGATCGGTACGTCGGAGTTACATAGCTGCGGGATATTTATATGTATCATTGAACGCAGCAGCAGAATGTACTCGTTTTCATCTAGGATATTTCGTTTTAGATTAATTGAAGTCGCGATGACAGTCTTCAGTGACGACGTACTAAAATCGTAATGATGCTTCCCTCCTAGATGTTCGGATAATAATTTATAACTGACAGCTAGTCTCACCGCGAGATTTTTCGCGTGGAGAAATCCTCCAGCGAAAAGTTCAATTTCAGCAATTTTGTCAATATCCGGCGCCATCATTGACACAGGACGAAAGAGGATCTTCAAGTTATCCGGTAGATCAGCGTATCCGGATTGCTCCGAATTAATGTTAACGCATATGTTTCCGGAGACATTCAAGCTCAGTTTGCAACCTTCGAAGCTTATGATCTTCAAATTGGACGATACTGCCTGCTTCATCTGCGTAAGATTCTGAGCAATGGTCGACAACAATCCTAGTTTCAATCTGTTGAAGTTCTCAAAGCAAATCCACGCTCCGGAAGAGATGACTCCTTTAAATGCCCGTATCACGCAATCATAAGAGATGCTATTGCTGCAATTAATGACGTAAGATAGCTTCGCGATAGCTCTCGTCAGGTTTTTGATCGTTTCTGTTTTCCCGGTACCTGTTGGACCTACGATACCGCTATACAAATGATAACGATAAGCTTGCAATATAGTACGAAAGCATCTATCAGTTAAGGGAGTGTTAATAATATTCTGCTGATAATAGTTGTATTCGTATCCGTATGTAATTGTTGTATTGAACACTGATATTTCAATACTTTTATCGTTACAGTAATATCTCAATTGCGCGACCCATTCAAAATCTGTGTTTTTAACAGTATTTCTTTCCAATAGCAATCTTATGATTTCTTTATGAGCCGACATGACAATGATCAATGACATTAACAGATTCCTACGCCTTCGCGTTAAATCATTTTTTAATTCGTCAGTTATCGAAATTATCCCGTCGGTGTATGTCGTGAGTAAAGAGTTCAACATCGTAATATTTAACGGCGTAAGACATTTTTCAACCGAGTGAGTCCAATAAAGTTGCAAACTACAAATGATCGCCATGCATGGAAAGTTATCAACGGGAATAAATGTCGATTTTTCATTGATCAAAGAATGATGTTGCAGAATACTTTGGTGAACTGCGTCTTTCATTTCTTCTTCAAGCTGAATTAACCACTGCTCTTCGTACTTAGTGTCAGTGGATAAGGAAATGTTACTATTTAAATATAACATCTCTCCGTAATGCCCAATGATGCCTCGAATGCAATTAGATTTATTAAATTTTAATCGTTCTATACCATCGAAACATTTTTTCACAAGCGTATACAGTTTCCCCGTATTAATCGATTCGAACAATATTTTCTGAACTTCTGAATCCTCGAGGAAGAAGAATCTCGTGAATGCCAGTCTTTTAATATCTAAGTAATCCTTTACTCCTCTGATTGCTTTCTCCAATTTCTCATTAGCTTCATTTAAGTTTTGCAGCAAATCCGAGGATCTTTTAATTTCGTGAAAGCTTTGATTCTTCACGAATTTGTTATTAATGTTCAGCAAAATGCTTGTCGCTTCTAAATATAATGAAGTTTCTTGGCTTAAACGTGTTTCTATTCCTCGATAAGAAAATATTGGCTCTAAGTAGAGTTTGCGATATTGCACTCGCGTCCATTGATCAAGAGTTTCTCGAATCCTTGCGAGAACAGCGAAAAAGTCAATTAAGTCTAACAATATTGGCTTCACGAAATGCGACGCTCTCATCTCCTCGATTTTAATGAGGTGTTCGCTAAGAAGAGTTTCAATGCCATTCAGGTGTTTAAAAGATACCATACCGGATTCTGCATCGGTTGACATCTCAAACGATATCGGTTCCCACTCTTTAATCATCTCAACCAGTTCCCTCTGAAGACGAAGCTCCTTGCTGGCGCCCAAGCTTATCGCGTTGTACTTGTCAATATTATCCATCAGGTTCATGTCGATCATTTTCCTCAAAGTCGTTCCTGCGTTCGGCGTAAGATCGAAATTGCATATCGCGGACATCTCTTTCCAGTGGCGCGCATTCAAAGCCGGATTACACATGCAAACCGCAAGCGGCACGTAAACTTTAAACTCATTAACGTTATTAAGTGTTTGCCAGCACAGTTTCAGCGGTGCGGGTTGTTGCATTGGGTCGGGATCATCAGCGATACCGGAGAATTTATACGACTTGTTTGCTGTTGCGTCCATCTTAATACGTGACTTCATCGTTTTGTGTATATCCGTGATTTCGTCGAAATAATTCATGGTCTTCTTCTCGATAACAGAGGCGTCCAGGCATTCAAATGGGCCATTGAGCCACACGGAGTTGTCCCTTCGCCACTGATGAACAGTACATATAAGCTTGTAAAACGGCACGATCGTTTCCTTTAACTCGATTATTTTTGGAAATTCCGTTTCGGGAAACTTGAAAAGCTTTTCTTCCGTATTAATAACTTGCATCTCCTCGTCTACGCGTTTGTACTTCTTTATCAGATCCTTGTAATGCTCCGCGTATTCTCCGACCTTGCTCACGTCGTCCATGTTGTCTAGGATAATAAGCTGCGGGAACATCGCGTCAACCTCTGAGTTCAAAGCATTTATCCTCCGTTGAAGATCCTCCTCCAGCTCGCTCTTCATAGCTTCGCACAGCGTATTATTTTGCGCAAACACCGGTTGGATATCGTGCAGCCAATTGATGGTGGTCCTGTTTAAGTCGATGTGCTCGTCAGTTAATATAGTAATCTCTAACAGTTTGCTCAGCATATAGATCGATTCTCGTACTTTCTGCTCCTGCTCCTTTATCAGTACCTTTGAAGCTCGAGACATGTGCTCAGTTAATTGTATCAAGGAATTTGCGTCCTTCGGAATGTCCAGCGCCGTAGATTTCAGATCCTCAAAGTCTGAACAGATCGAACGATTGAAGTCTTGATGATAATTCACGAGTTCTGCCGTGAGGACGTTTATAACGTTGCAGCAGATCTGCCTCAAGGATTCCTTGGCGCTGCTTTGTTCCAACTTTCCCACGTTGTAATACAAATTGGAAAGCATAGAGTTCGTTTTGCCCAGATACTCGTTGTACCGGCATATGTACTCGAAGTAAGCTTCAAAATTCGGCTGTTTAGAGGTCAAAGATAATATTCGATTTTTGGCACTCGACGCGCATATACCGCTAAACTCCACGAAGATGAAAGCTATGTGCTCGTTCATAGGCTGAAACAGAACGTCTAATATCTCTTGTAAAGTACTGTGAGACTTTTCGACGAACCAGTCAGGAAGCGCTATCTTTATGTACCTTTCCTTCGCTCTGACGTTCAACCATTCTTCCAACGGCATCAGATCCTGCGCGATGCCTCCAATGTTTCGGATAATATTGTGATACGTCGAGAAGACCTCCTTTATATCTGGTTTAGTTAGAAGCTGATCGCTTTCGCATACCAACTGAAATTCGATTTGAGGGCAGAAACGACCGTCCTTCATCGTGTCTATTATGTGATCGATCGATCTCATCATTACGTTGAGAATTTGCTGAACGAATACGTTTGTGAGGCACCGCATAAATTGGGACAGGCGTTTTGCAGAGATGCTTCTTAATAGTTTCGATTTTTCTATGGCTTTAAATGTCTTGGTGTAAAATTGATTGGTGATCACTAAAGAGCCTCTCTTAATGTCCTTAAGGATCATGTCTTGAAAACAAGACAGTGTCAGCATTCCCAATTCATGGTAACGTCTGAAGTCACAAATGACCGCGGGTAGAATACGGTACGCCGTATTAATAATATGTCTGATTATCGGATAGGAGAAAAAGTATCTTTTGGCAAACAAATTACGTCGCTGTAAAAATATTGCGTGATCATGCATCTTCTTCTCCTCGACAACATTTCGCTTCAAGTCAGCGGAAATGTTGCACTCCTCACAAGCTACGTGTTCCCTCTTATACATTTTGCAAGACAATATGGATTTCAATACGAAGTCTTTTATATTTTCAATGTACATAGCTCTTACTTCATTCAGTACTGAGTTTATAAAAGAAGAATGTTTTTGTCTGTCCGCGTGAGATATCAAGTTCAATATATTTTCTTTCCATTCTGCAGAAAATTCAGGGACATAAATATCTCTTATGTAGTTTTTTAATCGGATTCGATTTGCTTCATTGGAATTTGAACATTGAGACACCACAAAAGTTGATTCCGCAACATCCCAGTCCATGTTTGCAAACATGTTTCTGTTAGATAAGCCGTTTACCACCCCGCAGAAATTTTTAATCGATTACTTCACAATAATTTTAAAATATAACAATGTTAAATGTCTATCTTGTATAAAATTTTTATAAATTAATCAGTATATACATTTAAAACACAATTATTATAGAACAGCTTCTTCTGTATTTACGAACAAGCTCACAGAACTGAGTTTCTTGGAGACTATGCATGTTTTATCAATACAGCCTTCGATATACAGACCAACGTACGAAGCAGAGCTCTGGATGCGACCTTTATGTTAAAATTAAAATTTATATTTTAGAGACAATAAGAAGATCAATTTATGTAATAATTATATGTAATATGTATTGCGTTTTTCCCGATTTTGCGAAGAAATATGATGAAGGCTATTGCACATGATATTTATAATAGATTTACAAAATATTTATAATAATTTGAATATTTTATAAATATTTAAAAAATATTTATA
>QKQZ01020955.1:0-12851 GCA_003595255.1 Solenopsis fugax
CATCAATTATTATTAAATTGATTTCAATTTAATAAATGTGATATTACTTATTCTTATTCAACTAAGAGCTATGTTATGTTTGAAAAAGTAATTCAGCGAGCAATCTCGTGAATTTGAATTAAGTATATAAACTCACATAAATAAATGTAGCACTAAGATCTAACTACGATCGTATAAGGCTTCTTGAATTTGTATTTATACATTATCGGTGGAATATTTCAGTGATTTATTATTAAATAATATTATAACGTTTATAAGCCGTGCGCTCACGCTAGAAAGATGCCGATGAAGTGAAAGTGAAAAAAATTCTACTAACTTGTAATACATCTAAGAATTATAGTTTTAATAAAGATATAGCACAAAGGACAAGTTTGGCAGAAAATCCAAATGAGATAAATATATATTGTAATCCATTAATTGATTAGTTAATTTTATTGATAAATTTTTTCATGCGTTAATTATAAGCTCAAAATGCATGAATGACACTTTTTAATTATGCTAACTTTTCAGCGCTGCTTTGCATTTGGGTGGAGTGCAGGGTCTTCACCAGCGAAGCTTCGCTCCATGAAAAATTATATTTTATTCTATTAGTATTTATTTAATATACCAATAAAATTCAATAAACCAAATTATTATTTTTTAAAATATTAACCATTTAGAGCGCTGTTGTAACTTTTTTTATACTTGTATGTTACATTACAGATTGACATCGCAGAATCTGAGAGGAGGATGATGCCTGGGAGAGGCATCGGGCCTCAGCGGAGTAACTTTGGGGGAAATATAATTTTTTTATATAAATTTTTATATAAAATTTATAGTCTTTTTCCCTCTAATTCAATTTTATCTCAATAAATTAAAAAAAACTTAAATAATGTAATATAAAATTTTTTTTTAAATATTAATTATTTTGAACACAGTTTTAATTATCTCTTATGTATTTGTGTGTTACAGTATCATCGCAACTTCATGGATGAATAAGTCCGTTCGTTGCGCATCAGGTCCGTGAGTCAAAAATTAATTTTCTTATTTCTTGTTTCAATGTTGTGCAAATGTTTTCTAAAGGATCAAGAAGAGGGGCACTGAAAAAAAGTTTTTTTGGTACTAAATTACTAAATTTGATAATACTTGCTAAATATTCAGAAAAGTAAAATTATTTTTGGTTATATTAATCAAATGTTTAATTGGCATTATTTTACCCAACATTTCGTAGCTATTACCGAACTTTAATTTTTTCAGTGGACCTGAACAATTTATCGAAGGAGAAACCAAGTACTTAATCGCGCGTTATCGTGTTCGTGTTGTATAAAGTACTGAAAAGAATGTCTTGTAATAACCACCATATGTATAGTGAAATAGTCAATCAATATCAATATCAATTAAATATTTTGTCAAAAATAATAACTAAAGATAATTTTATTCTTCTAAATATTCAGTAAACTTATATCATTTTTGGTAATACTTACTAAATATATATGATAATTGTGGATTGATCATTTGCTTTTGGTATCACATCCAATGTACAATGAAATAAATGTGCGACTAATTTATTTAAATTTCATGTAGTATTGAAATGAGCAAATTCAAATTCATTGAAATAAAATTAGGTGTAAAATATTATATTCTCAGCAAATGAAAATATATCCAAATGAATTGAAAATTGAAATTTTTTTTAATGTATCCGAGTTTGCGTTTTAGAGTCTTGGGCCTTATTTTTGAAAACATGTGAATAACTTTTTCGTATACGAAAATGGCAAAATAGCCAATGGGAGAATACAATCGAATAATTTCATTGGCTACTCTGCCACTTTCGTATACGAAAGTTATTCGCATGTTTTCAAAAACTGGGCCCCTGGAGTACTTTGGAATTCAAATGGACTCAAATGGATTGAAATCCGAAATGCGCTATTCATTATTCTAAATTCGTATGAATTCATGTCCGCAATATATTGTGTTGGATTCAAATTAATTGAAAAACGAATTGAGTTATATTGTATTTTAAAGGATGGATTCATGTTCCTTATATTATTTTTGGATTCAAATATATTTAAAAAATCTGAGGCGCAAATTCGAAAATATTGAAATGAATTTATTTCTATAAATAACAATTAATTTTTGTTTACTGGGTATATGTTGTTAACAATTCGCTTCGTGAGGCTGAACGAGCTTTTTGTCTGCCAGATTCTGTCGTTTTGTTTCACAACGCGTCGAATAAGTATATCAAAATAATTGTGATAAGATCCGTATTCTAAATAATTACCATATTTGTGATGAATCGGAAAAATAAAAGAGATAATTTATTATAATTTTATTATTATTATAATTTAAGAAAAAAAGTTGACCTATGGGAGTCGATACAAGGTGTTAGTGTGCACATAAAATTTATTAATATTTCATCTGATGAAAAAAGGCGTGCATTTGACGCTATTTAAAAAGTAATCCTAACATTAATTCGCAAAATACGCTTAATAATAATCCGCAGACGTTTCGACTCACGGTTCGAGTCTTCTTCAGTGCATTCTTGTCGTTAAATACAGGTAAAAATTCTTTAATACGTTATGAACAGGCATGTGTGCTATATACAATTGTTGTACAGAATTGAGACGTGTAGAGGTAATTCTCATTTTGGCGGAGAGTCAATCGTAAAGCCAGCGATTTCTCTTCGATGTATTGGCATGTTCTATCGTTTTCCGCAAAAATTACATGGAAACACCAAATACGAGGTCGTTAACTCAATGACGTTCGTTAACAGAATATTTATTATTATAATTTTTAAATGATTATATTATTAATAGATAATTAAGACATGCTGATATTTTTCCTTCCATTGGTCAACCAAATTCTTATTAATATTCCTACAAGAGCGAAGAATAATCTTTTCCAGTTTCGAACATTTCAACAAAATTTCGGAACATATGTCAGGAGTCACAAAATCTACGCCTAACAAATTTAAATATTTTAAATTTTTACACAGCGTCAATGCTTTCAAATTACGATCGGCGAATTAACAATGTCCCAAGTCGATATTTTCCAAGCGTTGACAGGAGGATAGCAATCTATAGAAGCTATCATTATTCCGATCCTTTTCGAATTCTAGCCTGTTGAAAACAAGTTATGATTATGGCAGTCCTTTAATCGCAAATGAAAAAATATAGCTGTTTCAAAATGCATGTAAGTTAAGCAAACAGATGAAATTTTCAATGAAAATATGGTAATATGTATTTTAGAAAAACTGTCACATACGTACCCTCCAATATTCAATTCCTGTAAATTCTTACACTCAGCAAGAGCATCAATAACTTGTCGAGTAATAAATAAGCCTTCAAATTGCAAACTTAACCTTTCCAAATTTGGACATGAATTTTTCAATTCTATTGCAATAGCGACTGCGTCTCTACTATTATATATTCCTCTTGCTATATTTAAGTCACGCATGTGTCTATTTTTCTGTAGCACATTACAAAGAGTATAAGGCTCTAGACGTCCTAACCCTTTAAGGTGTAAACGTTCCAAAAATTCTAGGTTTTTGAGATAAGAAAGTCCTTTGTTGGGTCATTTAACTCTCTACAGTAACTTAGATCCAATATAAAAAATATATATAAATTAGTCATATACATTTCATCTGTAATTTTAACAATTATATTTACATAGATATACATATACCTTTCAAATTTTTACATGTCTTTGAAATTTCACATACAACCTCATTGATAGATTGACAGTAATTTAGTTTTAGGTGTGTTAATTGTTTGCTGCAAGTGTCAAGAAATACTCTGAATTCCGAAACACCAAACGAACAAAATGACAGATCCAATTGTGACAAATATATGCATCTGGGAGCAAAGTAACGAAATTTACTATGTAAATCAGATCTCCAATACGTAAAATGTACATCTCTTATGTTCAAATGTTTATAAAGCATAGGATCCCGTGATAAAATATTCAAGCGTTTATTTACTCTACTGGCGCAAATTAACCATTTGAAATCTAAATTTTTTAATATTTTTAATATTATTTCATTCTGCAAAGATAAAATATATAATGTTAGTACATGAAATAATATTACAGTAAATATTATTGCGATAAATAGGTTTCTTAAAATACTTTACTGGAAGCATAGAAAAACTGGAATGTGATAGCTCCTTAGATTCATCCGAAGAGAATTGAATATCTTCTTTAAACGTTTTACATTTCGGTTCATCATTTGACACAAAGCAATGATTATATTCCTGCTTAGGAGATTGAGATACGAGTACTTGCTTGTATCCAAGTTCACATTGACGAAAACTCCCTGTATTCATGCAAGCAACATTTGAAAAATTAATTTTTATTTTTAAGAGAATAAAAAAGTAATGTATTTATTATTTAAAATTCATAACTGTTATACCTTTTAGAAATAATACAGTATTTACGAAAATTTTTTTGTAGGTAGTATATATCCATGTGGTCAAATATTATATTATATTATTTCTTAAATAAGTCATATTCAGGACGGAATACCTAATGTTTCCCAATATATCATTTAAATGATCTTTAGGTTTTCTAGGAAGTATCAATTCTGATGTATATACATGCGACTCGAAAGTAAAGGCGCGAAAATTCTGCGATAGGAACACAAGCGATTGTCTCGAGATACAAACAGCGAAAGGCGACCGCGGGTCCCGCGGTCCCTCTTTTATACACGGAGTGACTTCCAGAAAGTTCCCGGCTCAAGATCACCGATCCTTTGTCTCGCAATGTAATTATTTACCAGCTGAGAACTTTCTAGAAGTCACTTTACAAGAAATTGTTTTGTTTTAAGTAAGTATCGCGCGCGTGTTGACAACACGCGCGATAGTTTGCGGAGAGCGCTTTGTCGAGAGCGGCTACATGACGCGCGCGCGAGCGCGCGCACTTCCACAGATCATCCGCAACATCCCGCCCGCCTTGCTAGCTGCAATCTGAGAGCCGTCGGTAGTTAGCCCCGGTGTGCCTTATCGATACGGTGTATTGTGATGTAGATAGTGACAGCAATGACTATGAAAGGCGCGAACAAAATCGGCGGCGAAGAGGTATAATTTGAATTCTCGTCCAGCAACGTAAGTAGATATTTGGATCTTATTTTAATCGAGAATTAAAATTACACCTTACTGTTAATCTGACATGGCTTAAGTACTACAGAATACAATATTATAGCTACGGCAAATTAATGAGAATGTAAAAATAAAGAAAAAGAATATAACTAATGGACTCTAACTCGTCGATTTTTTTTTCCTTTTTCATGCAGGCAGGAATAGATCCTCTGGCTAGGTCGCAGCCTCCAGTGTGTCCTCGGCTTCCGAGACTGGGAGGAGGACGAGTTTAGTCACAGGTCGCACCAACTCTGAGGCGGCCGTGCGGACGGTGACGACTCTCACCTGGCCGTCCTCTCCAGGATGAATCCGGATCACCCGGGCGAGTGGTCATCGTGTCGGCGGACTGGCTTCGTGGCGGAAAAGGCAGAGTCAACCCACTTCGATCTACTCAGTCCGGTTCCATCATTTTGGCCGATGTGTCAAGGAATGGAGGTACTCGCTTGACCAACGGCACTAGAAATGGTCCCTCATCCTTTGCAACATCTGCCATCGCGTTAACCGGCCTATGTTTTCATCCAGTAGGGAAGGCTCCGGCACGGCCGTCAAGGCGGATCCCACCAAAAAATGTCCTGGGCCGCGTCAGGGCCGCGAGGTCCTCAGGGTCGTCGGAGAGCGCCAGGAGCGGCCGCGAGTTCAGACAGACCTCGATTTGAGTGAGGAGAGTGGTCATCTCCTCAAAGGTCAGCGTCATATCTCCCAGCACTCGCCGGAGATGGTGTTTTGCCGACTTGACGGCAGCCTCCCAGATACCGCCGAAGTGGGGCGCAAACGGCGGATTAAACCGCCACTGGATACCGTCGCGTGCGTGCGTGCGTCCGTGCGTCCGTGCATCCGTCTATTCCTCATTTACACGTTCTCAATGTCCCTCTACACCGTCGATGTGACAGATTTCCTAATCTCACAAGTATCGTTCTTTTACATTTTCTAACTTTTTATCTGCTTGAGAACGATTTATTCTTTCATATTCTTGTTGTACGTATCAAAATAAACAAGATTATAAATTTTGAGCTAAATCGGTGAGAAGGACCGTCTCCTTCAGTATTACCGTATTTTTTTTCAGAAATTTTTATAAATTTAAAATTATAAGAAAAAATTCTTTAAAAATTTCTTTAAAAAAATATGCAGTAATAGCGATTTCGGCTGGGGCACACCGACGATTGTACATTTCAGGATGGTTATCTGGGTCCTGGGGGTCGATCATGAAACTTTTTCCCTACGATGGAAACGTGAAAAGTGGAAATTTTACCATTGAAGTTAATGGAGAAATTTTTCACTTTTCACGTTTCCCCCTAGGGAAAAAGTTTCATGATCGACCCCCTGAAATGTGCAATCGATGCGCCCCAGTCGAAATCACTATAAGATATAAGAATTTTTCAGGGTAGAAATAAGTTTAACCTGTTATCCATTGAAAATGTTCATGACTACGTAGTACACATTTTGTGCGTATAAAGGCACCAGTAGACGGGATTTCATTTGAAGATGGACATGGTGTCCTACTCCACCATATTCCACTCCAGGCGGCTCCCTCCACTCCACTCGCGAAACTTCATCCTGGCGAGTTCGAATCGCTCGGCGCGGGCGGCGCCTCACTCCGTTTTGTTGTCGTATGAGTAATGTTAAGGTACCGAGTTGTGTTTTTAACAGATTTTTAGTGAAACTCTCTTAGTTCCGCAAGTCGCTCGCCGTAGGCCTGTAAATCGAGGTGCGAAAATGCTACAGGATACGCGGACCTACTCTGCAGAAGTCCACGACGAGTAGAAGCTGGCGAGGCACTACACCGTGCGGTTATACTCGAGATTGAGGTTAGAGTCCGATAACCCACTTTCCGCTCGCACAGTTACCTGGCGCACCACCGTGATCTTTGGATTGCGTGTCCTTGTGCATCCGTAACGGCGAGTTAAGCCGATTCCGACTCTGCGCATTTCCCTGTTACCTTCTTAAACGGTTACTTGTTTACATTGTAGCATTGCTCCTTTCCAGTAACCTTCAGGTATTAATATCCGCGTCTAATTAATGCAACCGTTATATCCGCCGTTACAGATAACATCTCTGTTAAATGGTGATTATCGATGCCATGGAGAGAAGGATAAAGCTGAAAACTCTAAATAGTCACATAACATGCAAGATATGCCGCGGATACCTGATTGATGCCACTACAGTCACAGAATGTTTACATACGTTCTGCAAGAGCTGTCTGGTGAAGCATCTGGAAGAAAAGCACACCTGCCCGACATGTCAGATTGTCATACACCAATCACACCCATTGCAGTATATCAGCTTCGACAGAACTATGCAAGATATTGTCTACAAATTGGTTCCTGATCTCCAAGAAAGTAAGAATTCAAATGATATTGATTTATATTAATTTTATATATTTTCAATTATTTAATTAATAATAATACATTTATTTACTTTATATAGAAGTCAATAATTAATATTTAAAAACATTTTTTATTCATTTAAGTTGAATATAACAATAAATATTTTTTTCAATTTTTGATTCATCTACTTCAAAAATATCTCTTAATTAGAAAAGAAAACAAGTTAAAAGAAAAGGAGTGGGAATAAATTAATCAATTTTTGATTTAAATATAGTAAATATGTTTTGATAAATTTAAGCCTCACTTTTACATATATATAATAATTTGATTTTGTTCTTGCTTTGCTTTAAATGACGGAAATCAGTTGCTTGTTTGTTTTTACACATCTTTGAGATAAAGATTGTAAGTACTGTCTGAGGTATTCTTTGAGATATGGCTAGTTAAGTTAAATCAAAAGTTAAGTTAAATTTTTTTATATTATGTAATATATGAGTTTGATGCAGAAAAGAAAAATATAATTAGGATCCTTTCACATGAATAAAATAAAAAATTAAATAAATAATATCTCTTAATTAAATAAGAATACTATTATTATTAGGCATCTTTTATCTTATTATTCTTCAAACTTTAGTTTCCAATCTCTCTTTGTACTAAAGGAATTTTTCTTTCTAACTGATAATGTTTTTCAGATGAAATCAAAAGAGAAAGAGAGTTTTACAGAGCCAGAGGTTTACCTTGTCCTAAAGATATTTTACCCAATGCTGGTGAAATCGAGGAAGAAAAAGCCAATGCAGATGCACACGCAGAATCAGATTATCATCGTGCTGATGAACAGGCAAGTGCAGCATCAAGGATATGGATTAAAAGAATAGAATATTTAATTAGGAATAAAGTTGAAAAAAAATTAATCAATTTATTGATTAATAATTACGACTAATTGATTACAATTAATCGATTAATAATTACGAAAAATTTACTTATTAATTATAATATACGATCAAAATATTTTACAAATTGAAATAACGCCTTGTACGGTTAAGCTGGATCTTAGTGCTTTTTTATAAATTTTACTTGTGTGATTTTTTTTTTATATACCTTTTTCCAAATTCAACCGACTACGCGCCGAATTATTTTTCCGGTCATAACGCAGCTATAAGTTGAACAGGTAATATCACATTTATTAAATTAGAAATAATTTAATCATTAGCGATGCTAACTTGCATCTTGATGTTAGATCCCTTATCCCCCCTGAAATTCTTTACAATTTTTCAGGGGGGATAAGGAGTCTAACATCAAGATGCAAGTTAGCATAGCTAATGATTAAATTATTTCTAATTTAATAAATGTGATATTACCTGTTCAACTTATAGCTGCGTTATGACCGGAAAAGTAATTCGGCGCGTAGTCGGTTGAATTTGAAAAAAGGTATATAAAAAAAAATCACACAAGTAAAATTTATAAAAAAGCACTAAGAGCCAGCTTGACCGTACAAGGCGTTCTTATTTCAATTTGTACGTATTATATTAACGGTCGAATATCTCCAATTTCAAAATATTTTAATTACCTCGAAATAAATCTTAGGCATTAATCGATAAAATATTGTCGATCGATTGATTAAAAACAATTATTGTTGATTAAAAAATTGATCGTTAGTTTTAATCATAGCATTAATTAATGTAATAAATAAAATAATTTATCTACTAATGCCAATTTGAATGTCTTCGATTTGAGAAACATTCTTTAAGTTCGTAATAATTCATAAAAATTTTTGAAATATGATTAGAAATTAATGATTAATGGTATTATTTTTTCATTGATTAAAGATATTTTTTTAATCAGTAGTGTTTGACTTATTTCAATAATCACAGTTATTTTAAGGAAAAACTTAATCAATTATACACGAAATTATTTGATAATTAATTTCATTAACTCATTATATTAATCATGATAGATTAAAAAAATTTTTAGTTTATTATTTTAGTTAATAAATAAATTTGTTAATTAATATTCAATACTGAATAAAACTAATGTATCAAATTCGCAGGTTAACGTATGTTTGGAGTGTACAAACTCAAGCTTGAAGACCCTAAAAAGAAGATATATCAGGTGTTCAGCTCAGGCTACAATAACGCATATGAAAAAGTTTATTGCCAAGAAGGTTTTAAACGGCATGGAGAAATATAGAGATGTAAGTATACCTGGCAGTGATGCGAGAGAACATCTTCACCATTGTCATTAATTAATCCGTCTGTATTTTTTCGCAGATCGATATTTTGTGCAATAACGAATTGTTAGGTAAAGACCACACGCTGAAGTTCGTTTATGTGACGAGATGGAGGTTCCGGGACCCACCCTTGAGGCTACAATACAGATCGCACATAGATATGCAAGACTAACCTTTCCACATTCGAGATGTACAAAAATCATGAGGGATATGCTCCTTTATTTGTACATTTTTCTGGTTACATTCTTGTCTTAACTGTTGTAGTACTTACTTCTGTGTTGATATTCACAAAGAATTTGTGTGGAGTTTTTAGTGAAGAATATTGGTTCTGGAAGTCAGGGCGACACATCGACTTCAAGATGTGTTATTCGACATTAATAATAGCAGGATTCCATTATTGCGTATTGATAATAATGGGATCTTTCTATTGAATCAAAGGTCATTCTTGTCATGTATCATATTGAATTTTAAGATATTATCTTTATAACTAAATCGATTTGTAAATCAAGATTGTCTCATTAGCGCACTATGTCTGATTAATGTTTAAGTGTAATTCGTACAGGGAAGTTACGTCTCAAAGAAAGAGAGAATCTGTATTTCCAATTCTTGGTGTGCAATATACAGGGTTGGGAAGTAACGCGTTAGTTGTAACGCCGTTATTATACTTTTTTATGATAACAATTGTTACTTTTTTTATAACGGTAACAATAATGTCGTCATATTTTTACAGTAATGATCACAAATCGTTACTTTTATCATTACTTTATAAATATATAATATATGCTTACGGATCATGTTCCGATTAACCAAAATCATTATAAATTTTATATTGAACTGATCAAATAGAGTGATATAGACTTATAGACAATTGTATGTCACTAAGAAAAAGGTCAAATTTTCGTTAAAAAAGTAACGAATCGTTATTTTCTCAGTAACGGTGATAGTAACTGTAATGCATTACTTTTATAAAGTAACGTTTTCAACCTTGATAATACAATATCTTTCTCCGTAAATATTCGATCACCACCATTGTACAGATTCTGTGCCTGCGTGTCAAGTTTCGGCGGACCATGTTTCTTCCTCATATGCAGATTCATGGCGAACGAGTGAGACTTTCTACATTTTACGACGACGAAACAAAGCTTCGGGTCCTCATTTTGTGAAACCGTACATTCTTTTTATAAGCACATACCCCACCTTTGTACATAGGATATTTTTGACAGAACGTGAACAACGTTGCATGTAGAGAGACGCACAAGCTTTGTATTAGATAAATGAAAGAAATCGGGTCCGGATAGTCGGGCCTTTTTAACTTTGTATGTTTATGCGCTGTACAATATTCTAATCGCGTCCCAAGTTTCTCTCGACGTCGGTTCGTGATTGGGAAAGAGAAAGAAGGACAGAGAGAAAGTATCAAGTGATGAAATATTTTCAGGAGATTCGTCGTCGAGCGGTGCCGTGTCGAGCGGAACGCGTGGCGCTCATCGCTTGTAGTGAACGATCCCGTTTCATCCGACGATCGCTGACGAAAGGTGTGATTATATATAAACATTAGGAAATCGAAATGCGACTTTTCGCGATTTGTAGCGATACCGCAAGAACGCTTGTACGTTGTACGCTGTGTATGCGCATCTCCATAAATTATTAAATAAATATGTTTTGTACAGTAATGATACGATTGTTGCTTTAAGATTATTTAGACAATTTAAACATTTTATCAGGATATAAGAGATATTTGAAAAAACGTTACTTGTTTTATAAGTTAACTAAGTTTATAAGTACACAAAGTTTATTTGTTTATTTACAGAAAAACTACTCTCTATAATAAAATTTTGTATAAATAATTTGAATATTTAGTATTTTTCCAAAAAAAAAGATATTTTGTCATTATTTTTTCATCAGTATTTTAAAAAAAAGTTGAAATAATATAACAAAAAATAATAGCAAAAATATATTATTTACACAACTGTTTCATATGTATACAGTTTTAGTAATAATCTTTATATGAAAAATATAAATATTAATACATTTCTAATTTCATACTACACATGTGATGCTTAATACAAATTCTCTTTCCATTCTTGTTAAAACAGAATTAATGCTTTAATAATCACTATAAGGAATATTATATCGTTCTTTTAGCAAAGCACCGTTTGATTATTTATATGAGTGATGTTAGAAGAGGAAATTTGCCTCTATTTTCTAAAACATTTTTCTTTCTCTGTACTTCAAAACATCTTTCGACCATCTGGCAATCGCCTGATTTATATATCATTGAATCATTGTGAGCTATAAAGAACAGAGTGAGAAGCAGATTTTCTTTTCCAATATCTCTTGAGCCTTCTCCAATATCTATTAGAAGATGTATTAGAAAAATGGTATAACATTGAATTGATGACTATTTAAGAATTGTATGTCTCTATTTCAACAAGAATAGTGATGAGAAACGTAGCTTATAATGTTTTTAAGACTTTTCATATTTAAAATTTTTAGATTTTTGAAAAAAATATCAAATCTCTCCAGATTTTATTTCTCCGCAAATTATAAAATGAAAAATCTGGAATATTTCAGAATTCACGTATAAAAAGAATTTTAGAAAATATGTAAACTTCTGAAGTGTTCCAATTTATTTATAAAAATCTGAGAAATTTTCTACAAAGTTATGAAATTATACAGAAATTTTAAAAAAATCAGAAACTAATATAAAAATTTTGAAAAATCATACGAAAATTTTTTTTAATATAAAAATTTTGAAAAATTATACGAAAAATTTTTTAATCAAAATAATGTCTGTTAGAAAAAATGGTAGATCAACATTTTGTTAATAACAAAAGTGATATTTTTTTCCACGTATTGACATTATTTTATCTTCTGCATCATCATCTGCATGTCGTTGACACATGAAGTGCTTTGTGTCTTTTTTTCAAAAATCTGATGCTTATTATTGCAATATCCCAAGGATGAGCCTTCAATTTACATATACAATAACAACATGAACATAAATTTTTATGTATTAAAAATAAGCTTTAAAATTCGAAAATGTACAGTATGAGAATAAACTTGCAAAAATTAAACTAAAACAAAATTGCAAAACAGTGATAAATAGAATAGTATAAATAAATGTAAATAAATAGATAGATAAATAAACGAAAATAAATTCAAGGACAAACCGGCCAAAATTAAAATAAATAAATA